>JAWPHD010017039.1:0-46752 GCA_037043455.1 Cyrtodaria siliqua | reverse complement strand
GAACTTTACTCCCTATAGACAGTACATGATTATTTTTGCTTGATCAACTCAATCATATTGGTAAACCGTTAATACTGATGACCCGTAAACACCCATATGAACCTGTCGAGTTGGAGAAGGGAAACTTTGTGGTGACAAAATCACATAGTGCTGTCTCAACTATACCAACTGATCAAGCTCACGAACGAAAACAACAACACAGTAAACGAGGATGGAGACGCAACATGTCTTATTGAAAAGGCATCGTAGGTTTTACGTTGTATGGTCTGAATCAGAAATGGCAGGTATGTGTACACATTATTGACAGTAAGATACAGAAGGTTTAGTATGATAGACTTCACGAATGATGCTTATATGGCAGCTATTAGCAAAAGCAAAAGCAGGAATCTTTGGTTACCTGGCGGAGGTACCAGTTACAACAGAAAATAAATAAACATGTTTTGTCAAACATAGGTGAAGATATGTATATATTATCACACAAACAGTGGGTTATGCAGACTGGTCTTTATTCAATTACGAAGATGTTACTACAAAACGGATGTTGCATGCGGCAGATAATGCCAAACAAATACATATATTGCCTTCTCACTCCCCTATCTGGTCAAACTAGATTTGCCCTTTGACAGTAAAATAACAGACAATAACGGACAGTGTTTCCTCCTCATCTTTATTATTTTCGTTTACCAATTGTTTTCGATATGAAATGTACAAAGTTAAAATTTTCATCACTGCAATACACAAACTAGTATACTAACAGTAGATACAAAAGTCAAACAAAAAATGCAGCATTCAAGCACCATAGTCAACCAAAACACGCATAGAACAAACAACAATTACAACGATGATTAAAAGCCACGGTATATGACATCTGACACATTTGTTTGTTTGTTTGTTTGTTTGTTTGTTTGTTTGTTTGTTTGTATGGTGTTTTACGTCATTTTCAACATATGTAAGGTTATATACGAGAGTCGATTTTTTTGTGGTGAAGGTAGACCACTCAATTTTCCTGGGTAGAACCTGTACTGTACACTTCCCGCTATCCATAAGAATCGACATCTCAATCATAAAATGGTTGGCAAAAATGACCACTGGGTTGTGAGGTGCGTGTTTTAATCTAGGCTCTAGGGTGCACCAAACATCACCCTTATCCTATTGTCATCCCAATAAAACGATACAGGGTAATCACGAAATCCACGCCGTGATATATCTTCTAACAAACTAGGCAGCATTATTAGGCAATATAAGTACATGTAAGTACAAAGGAATACAAAAAAAACGCAAGCTAATCTTTAAGAACAGACAAGTATTCTAAGTCCAAACAACAGTTAAACTTGAAACAGCATTCAGAAAAGAATCTGACATACACGGAAGAAAAATGACGCACTTTCCAACCTAACCATCTAAAACCATCTAAGGTCTTGTTGGGCAAACAAGAATATTTTTAAGTGTGGCCTAAGCGAAACTCTTGTCGTATACCTGACATCTAAATGTTGTCTAGGTAGTATGTATGTGCATTTGATACATTAACTATGACTGTTAGGCAAAACTTTGATCTGAAACTGAAACAGCAAACTGGCAGTACGATACATTGCACTGTCCATATAATTATGTGAGATTAGGTTATGTTATAGTTGATTCGATTAGACTGTTAATTGAAACTGTGAACTCACACCTCCGCATATGTGAGATAAGGTCTACTTGTTGATGCACTAAACAGGTTCTGATTTTTAAAAGTCCTGATTGTTGAGTGAAACTTCGATCGAAAATAAAAACAAAACATAAAACATTAAATAGCGCCTCGGCAGTATATATGCGAGATTATTTCACATTGATAAGGAAAACATTATAATTACTTGCATACCTGGACTTTTTACAGCGGCTGGTCGGTATGTATCAACATGTTTAATTCTGATTGATCAGCGAACCTCTTATCTCACACCTTAAATAGCGTCTTGTCAGTATGCATCTACATGTGTGAGATTATAATTAGCTGTTAAACCTTTCAATTATTGTATGTGGCATCTCACCAGTATGTATTCGAATACACAGGCAAGTCTGTAATATATAATAAACATATGATTTGTATATAAAATGAGACACATACGATTCTCATATAAAACATATCATGTGATATTTATATAATAGGGATTTCATATTATTTTCATATGAGAATAAAATGATAAAAAGTCTCACTATGATTGATGATTGGGTGAACCTCTCTTATCACACACATATGATTTTCAACATTCATGATTCTCATATGATATTTATATACCTTGTTTTATATTAGAATCATGTACTGTCCTTTCATATAAATAACATATAATAGGTATTATATGACAATCGTATAACAATTATATGTGGCAAAATTGGTAGTGTATGTATTTTCAGATGTGATGATTGTGTAAATGTCTTGCTATACACATTACAGATGCATCTTCTCCCGCTTTAACGAATCCCATAGACTGACTCATAGTACCGGCTTTGTTACATGGCGACTATATTACTATTATGTAAAGGGCCTAATTACTTAGGTATTGTCCACATGTATGTGTTTACAACTGATGATTATGTGCTACGTTTGCTACATAGGCTTGATAATTAAATAACTTTTCACAGATATGTACCATATGTGCGTCTCTAGAATTAATGACGCTGGTAATCTGTTAATCAAATACCTGACTTACACGGCGTCTTGTCAGGTTTACATGTAAGTGTTGTACGAACAATTAGCATACATGCGGCACATTAAATGCGTCTAACTAGTATGTTTCTGCATATGTGTGTTTAGACTGGATGAGTGTTTGAATCTCATATCACACATCTGACACTTATACGGCTTCTCACCCGTGTGTATCAACGTATGTCTGCTCTGCGAATCTCTTATCACACACGAGTCATGTATATGGTTTTTCTCCTGTATGTATTCTCCTACGATTTTTGAGATTTGCTAAGTGTATGAATCACTTAGCACACACCTGACACTTAAATAGCTGCTCACCCGTATGGGTCCGCATGTGTTCGCTGAGGTCTGAGGATTGGGTGAATCCCTTATCACACACCTGACACTTAAATGGCTTCTCAACTGTATGTATGTTCATGTGTGTTTTAAGCGATGATGATCGGGTAAATCTCATATCACACGCCTGACACTTAAATGGCTTCTCATCTGTATGTATGTTCATGTGTGTTTTAAGCGATGATGACTGGGTGAACTTCTCTTCACATACCTGACACTTAAATGGCTTATCACTGGTATGTATTCGCATTTGTCTGCTGAGATCTGATGATTGTGCAAATCTCATATCACACTCCTTAAACTTAAACGGTTTTAAAACCCGTATGTATCCGCATGTGTCTGCGGAGATACGATGACTGTGAGAATCTCATATCACACTCTTGGCACTTTAATGTTTTATCACCTGTATGTATCCGCATGTGTCTGCTGAAATCTAATGATTGTGCGAATATCATATTTCACGCCTGACACTTAAATGGTTTATCACCTGTATGTATGTCATGTGTGTTTTAAGAGATGATGATCTGGTGAATCTCATATCACACATCTGACACTTAAATGGCTTCTCACCAGTATGTATCCGCATGTGTATGGTGAGGTGTGATGATTGGGTGAACCTCTCTTCACACACTGACACTTAAATGGCTTATTACCGGTATGTATTCGCGTGTGTCTGCTGAGATACGATGACTGTGAGAATCTCATATAACACTCTTGGAACTTAAATGTTTTATCACCCGTATGTATCCGCATGTATCTGCTGAAATCTAATGATTGTGCGAATCTCATATTTCACGCCTGACACTTAAATGGTTTATCACCTGTATGTATGTTCATGTATGTTTTAAGCGATGATGATCTGGTGAATGTCATATCACACATCTGACACTTAAATGGCTTCTCAACCGTATGTATCCGCATGTGTATGGTGAGGTTTGATGATTGGGTGAACCTCTCTTCACACACCTGACACTTAAATGGCTTATTACCGGTATGTATTCGCGTGTGTCTGCTGAAATCTGATGATTGTGCGAATCTCATATCACACTCCTGACACTTAAATGGTTTATCACTCGTATGTATCCGCCTGTGTGTGCTGAGGTTTGATGAGTATTTGAATCTCTTATCACACACCAGACACTTAAATGGCTTTTCACCTGTATGTACCCGCATGTGTCTGCTGAGATCTGATGATCGTGAGAATCCCTTATCACACGCATGACACTTAAATGGCTGCTCACCCGTATGTATACGCCTGTGTATGCTGAGTTGTGATGATTGGGTGAATCTCTTATCACACACCTGGCACTTAAATGGGCTATCACCCGGATGTCTTCGCATGTGTTTGATGATATACGATGGTTGTGCGAATCTCATATCACAATCCTGACACTTAAATGGCTTTTCACCTGTATGTGGATGCATGTGTCTGCTGAGATCTGATGATCGTGAGAATCCCTTATCACACTCCTGACACGTAAATGACTGCTCACCCGTATGGATTCGCCCGTGTACGCTGAGTTGTGATGATTGGGTGAATCTCTTATCACACACCTGGCACTTAACTGGCTTATCACCCGTATGTATATGCATGTGTACGCTGAGGTTTGACGAATGGGTGAATCTCTTATCACACACCTGACACTTAAATGACTTCTCACCTGTATGTATATGCATGTGTCTGCTGATGTATGCTGATTGGGTGAATCTCTCATCACATACCAGACATTTAAATGGCTTTTCACCTGTATGTATCTGCATGTGTCTGCTGATACCTGATGATCGTGCGAATCTCTTATCACACTCCTGACACTTAAATGGCTTCTCACCTGTATGTATTCGCATGTGTCTGCTGATATCTGATGATCGTGCGAATCTCTTATCACACTCCTGACACTTAAATGCCTTCTAATCACTACGAAGCTCCATGTCTGTGTTTATACTTATAGCGTGGTACAATTGACACGTCAATGACTTCTCACCAGTAGCTATTATGATGCATTGATACTCAAGTTAAAATAAGTGACAGGCCATCGCACACTTGAAATTGAATCTGGTCTTCTCGGTATGTGTCAGCATGTGTGAGGTTGGTGAACGTCTTAATATCTGATTGCATTTTGGACAAAACATCCAAAACTGTTGATGGAGTGAAATACACGTATATTGTTTATCTGGCACAGAAAGCTTTAGCCTATATCCGTCGAATGATGCTCTTATTCTATTTATTAATACAGTAAATAGTCACCGTTGGTACACGTGAATCGCGCCATATAAGAATAAGACTCAGAACATTTATATATTTTTTACACACATGAGATTCACCGCACTTTTTAAAACCATGAAGACCATGAAGTCTGTTTTGTATTTCTCTCATGCACGGTTCTACATAGTCACTTTTATCAATATTTCCACACACTATCCTGCACATACTTGTCCTGAATGGCCGTTTTAGTCATCTATACAAATTAAAAACATATATATATATTGGCCATGGTATTATGTCTTATATATGATTTTGTAAAAAATACATTCTGAATGCATTTCTTCTTAGAATAGGGATATAATCAGTATAGTAAATATAACATGATTATTAGTGCTGCCAATACTTCTTGTAGAATTTTTAATAAAAAGGAACATTTTCGGATTTTTATATTTTAAATGATCAAAAACATAAATATATAGTCTACATTAATAAGCTGAAAGGAGGAACAAAAAGAGATCCGTGACAAATGGCTGCCAACACTTTTGAACATAAACTCCTGAGACTTTGAAAACTGAAGATTTAAAAAGCGCGAAGAAATTTTAGCTTACTTTGAATATCATCACTTACTACATGCTATTCCCATTAATTAAGGTGTGGTTAACATTGCTCGAAGATGCCTTACATGTTGAATATCATTACCTACTACATGATATTCCGATCAATTAATGTATGATTAACATTGGTCGAAGGATGCCTTACCCGTTGAATATCATCACCTACTACATGCTATTCCGATTAATTAATGTATGGTTAAAATTGGTCGAAGGATGCTGGAATATCATCACACATGTCACATACTACAAGCTATTCCGATCAATTAAAATGTAATTAATGTACGGTTAACATTGGTCGAAGATGCCTTACATGTTGAATATCATCACCTACTATATGCTATTCCGATCAATTAATGTATGGTTAACATTTGTCGAAGGATGCCTTACACATTGAATATCATCACCTACTACATGCTATTCCGATTAATTAAAATGTAATTAATGTATGGTTAAAATTGGTCGAAGGATGCTGGAATATCATCACATACTACAAGCTATTCCGATCAATTAAAATGTAATTAATGTACGGTTAACATTGGTCGAAGAATGCCTTACACGTTGAATATCATCACCTACTAGATGCTATTCCGATGAATTAATGTATGGTTAACATTTGTCGAAGGATGCCTTACACATTGAATATCATCACCTACTACATGCTATTCCGATTAATTAAAATGTAATTAATGTATGGTTAACATTGGTCGAAGGATGCATTACACGTTGAATATCATCACCTATTACAGGCTCTTCCGATCAGTAAATATATGGTTAACATTGGTCGAAGGATGCCTTACCCGTTGAATATCATCACCTACTACATTCTATTCCGATAAACTAATGTAATTAATGTATGGTTATCATTTTTCGAAGGATGCTTTACACGTTGAATATCATCACGTACTACATGTACATGCTATTCCGATCAGTTAATATATGGTCGACATTGGTCGAAGGATGCCTGACACGTTGAATATCATCACCTACTATATTTTATTCCGATGAATTAATGTAATAATGTATGATTAACATTGGTCGAAGGATGCCTGACACGTTGAATATCATCACCTACTATATGCTATTCCGATGAATTAATGTAATTAATGTATGGTTAACATCGGTCGAAGATGACTCACACGTTGAATATCATCACCTACTACATTCTATTCCTATCACTTAATGTATGGTTAAAATTATTCGAAGGATGCCTTACACGTTGAATATCATCACCTACTACTCGATATTCCGATTAATTAAGGCATGATTAACACTGGTCGAAGATGCCTTACACGTTGAATACAATCACCTACTACATGTTACTCCGATGAATTAATGTATGGTTAACATTGGTCGTAGGATGCCTTACACGTTGAATACAATCACCTACTACATGTTACTCCGATGAATTAATATATGGTTAACATTGGTCGTAGGATGCCTTACACGTTGAATGCAATCACCTACTACCTGTTACTCCGATGAATTAATATATGGTGAACATTGGTCGTAGGATGCCTTACACGTTGAATATCATCACCTACTTCATGCTATTCCGATCAATTAATGTAATTAATGTATGGTTAACATTAGTATAATCGCCTACTACATGATATTCCGATCAATTAATGTATGGTTAACATTGGTCGTAGAATATTGTACAAGTTGAATAGCATATAGACTATTTACAACATGCACCATCCGCAATGTTCTATTAAATCATGCAAATAAACGATTACCAGTGAGGGACATGTAGACATATTTATGTCCAATATTAATCGTTGTGTTTTGGAATATGTCAAATATATATCGTTGTAATTTGGAATATATACAAGGAAACAGGCCGTGACAGTCTCTTTAAAACGACGAAATCGAAATGGCATTGCAACGCCACCTTAATCTACAATAGTATTCATAGCCATGCTATGTTTCTCGTTCCTTGATGATGGTAAGAATCATTGCGTGTTCGCGACTTAATTCCATGAAGCGATTGGAAATATTATTAACAGGAATTTATAACGGATAGTGCGAAAATAAAACATGTTTACAGTCCGTACAATCGTGTCCGGTCAATATCTTTGACATTCCTGAAAGGATTTTCAAAAAACAAGTGATCATCACAACAAGACAAAATCCAGATCCGTGGCTCCAAGGTCAATGTCACTCTTAGAGGTCATATGGAAAAATGGAGGACTTTCTTGTCCGGTCAAAAATTCATTCATTTACGAATTTTCAAATTGCTCACTGCGACAAGACGACTCTCATAGACATGATATAATGCTGGTGGTATCGTTGAGGAATGGCATTCCATGTTTAAGTAACATTGACCAATTTCTCGGAGATTTTGTTGCTGTAGAAGTTTTTACTCGTGACGTTTTAACAAGTCTCATACGTGTTCAGTTAGACTTAGATCCGAAATGTTCGCAGGCGATGGACGAACTCTGACATGGTTGGCGTCAATCATTTGTCGGATGATTCTAGATGCATTATATGTGGAAATATATTCAGTCAAAAGTTGCCTCTATTGGCTGAGATATATTATGTGGTACAAGAACTGGTTGCAAAATGTCATCTTGGTACGCCTAGCATTACGGTTACAATTGAGGTAGACGACAACAAAAGCCATTTTTAAATTGTGGCGTTTAGGTGTTAAGGGTGTTGCAATGTATTACATTGTTAGTTCTTTTTCAATGAAATGCAAAAATATTATAATGTATAAATCTCCTGTCGACATTCAAATTAAAGTCTGAAACAGCAACACAATACTACAACTCTCTTGTCAAATTTCAAATTCAAGCCTGAGTCACTGAGACAGAAACACAATACTACAACTCTCTTGTCAATATACAAATTAAAGCCTGAAACAGCAACACAATACTACAACTCTCTTGTCAACATTCAAATTCAAGCCTGAGTCACTGAGACAGAAACACAATACCACAACTCTCTTGTCAATATACAAATTAAAGCCTGAAACACAGACACAATACAACAACTCTCTTGTTAACTTTCAAATTAACGTCTGAAACAGCAACACAATACTACAACTATCTTGTCTACATTCCAATTCAAGCCTTAGTCTCTGTGACAGCAACACAATATTACAACTCTCTTGTCGACATTCAAATTCAAGCCTGATTCACTGAGACAGAAACACAATACTACAACTCTCTTGCCGACAATCAGATTCAAGCCTGAGTCAATGAGATATCAACACAATACTACAACTGTCTTGTCGACATTCAAATTCAAGCCTGAGTCACTGAGACAACAATACAACACTACAACTCTATTGTCGACATTCAAATTCAAGGCTGAGTCACTGAGACAGCAACACAATACTACAACTCTCTCGCTGACATTCAAATTCAAGCCTGAGTCACTAAAACAGCAACACAATACTACAGCCTTCTTGTCGACATTCAAATTCAAGCCTGAGTCACTGAAACTGCAACACAATACTACAGCTCAGTTGTCGACATTCAAATTTAATCCTGAGACACCGAAAAAGCAACACAGTACTACCGCTCTTTTGTCGAAATTCAAATTCAAGCCTGAGTCACTGAGACAGCAACTCAATACTACAACTCTATTGTCTACATTCAAATTCCAGCCTGAGTTACTGAAACAGCAACACAATACTACAACTCTCTTTTCGAAATTCAAATTCAAGCATGAGACACTGAAACAGCAACACAATACTACAACTCTCTTGTCGACATTCAAATTATAGTATGAAACAGCAACACAATACTACAACTCCATTGGCAACATTCAAATTCAAGCCTGAGTCACTGAGACAGAAACATAATACTACTACTCTATTGTCAACTTTCAAATTAAAGTCTGAAACAGAAACACATTACTACAACTCTCTTATAAAATTTCAAATTCAAGCCTGAGTCACTGAAACAGAAACACAATACTACAACTCTTGTCAACATTCAAATTAAAGTCTGAAACAGCAACACAAAACTACAACTCTCTTGACAACTTTCAAATTAAAGCCTGAAAACGAACACAATACTGCAACTCTCTCTTGTCAACTTTCAAATTAAAGTCTGAAACATCAACACAATACTACAACTCTACATTCAATTTTCAAATTAAAGTCTGAAACAGCAACACAATACTACAACTCTCTTGACAACTTTCAAATTAAAGCCTGAAAACGAACACAATACTGCAACTCTCTCTTGTCAACTTTCAAATTAAAGTCTGAAACATCAACACAATACTAAAACTCTACATTCAATTTTCAAATTAAAGTTTGAAACAGCAACACGATACTACAACTCTTTTGTCAACATTCAAATTCAAGCTTGAGTCACTGAGACAGAAACACAATACTACAACTCTCTTGTCAACATTCAAATTAAACCCTGAAAACGAACACAATGCTGCAACTCTCCCTTGTCAACATTCAAATTGGAGTTTGAAACAGCACCACAATACTACAACTCTCTAGTCAACTTTCAAATTAAAGTTTAAAACAATACTACAACTCTATTGTCGACATTCAAATTCAAGCCTGAGTCACTGAGACAGCAACACAATACTACAACTCTCTCGCTGACATTCAAATTAAAGCCTGAGTCACAAAAAGAGCAACACAATACTACAGCCCTCTTGTCGACATTCAAATTTAAGCCTGTGTCACTGAAACAGCAACACAATACTACAACTCTCTTGTCGACTTTCAAATTCAAGCCTGAGTCACTGAGACAGCAACTCAATACTACAACTCTCTTGTCGACATTCAAATTCAAGCCTGAGTTCCTAAAACAGCAACACAATACTACAACTCTCTTGTCAAAATTCAAATTCAATCCTGAATCACTGAAACAGCGACACAATACTACAACTCTCTTGTCGACATTCAAATTAAAGTCTGAAACCGCAACACAATACTACAACGCCATTGGCAACCTTCAAATTCAAGCCTGAGTCACTGAGACAGAAACACAATACTACTACTCTCTTGTCAACTTTCAAATTAAAGTCTGAAACAGCAACACAATACTACAACTCTCTTGTCAAATTTCAAATTCAAGCCTGAGTCACTGAGACAGAAACACAATACTACAACTCTCTTGTCAATATACAAATTAAAGCCTGAAACAGCAACACAATACTACAACTCTCTTGTCGACATTCAAATTCAAGTCTGATTCACTGAGACAGAAACACAATACTACAACTCTCTTGCCGAAAATCAGATTCAAGCCTGAGTCAATGAGATATCAACACAATACTACAACTGTCTTGTCGACATTCAAATTCAAGCCTGAGTCACTGACACAACAACACAATACTACAACTCTCTCGCTGACATTCAAATTCAAGCCTGAGTCACTAAAACAGCAACACAATACTACAGCCTTCTTGTCGAAATTCAAATTCAAGCCTGAGTCACTGAAACTGCACCACAATACTACAGCTCAGTTGTCGACATTCAAATTCAAGCCTGAGACACCGAAACAGCAACACAATACTACAACTCTCTTGTCGACATTCAATATCAAGCCTGAGTCACTGAGACAGCAACACAGTACTACCGCTCTCTTGTCGAAATTCAAATTCAAGCCTGAGTTACTGAGACAGCAACTCAATACTACAACTCTCTTGTCTACATTCAAATTCCAGCCTGAGTTACTGAAACAGCAACACAATACTACAACTCTCTTTTCGAAATTCAAATTCAAGCCTGAGACACTGAAACAGCAACACAATACTACAACTCTCTTGTCGACATTCAAATTATAGTATGAAACAGCAACACAATACTACAACTCCATTGGCAACATTCAAATTCAAGCCTGAGTCACTGAGACAGAAACATAATACTACTACTCTCTTGTCAACTTCCAAATTAAAGTCTGAAACAGAAACACAATACTGCAACTCTCTTATCAAATGTCAAATTCAAGCCTGAGTCACTGAGACAGAAACACAATACTACAACTCTTGTCAACATTAAAATAAAGTCTGAAACAGCAACACAATACTACAACTCCATTGGCAACATTCAAATTTATGCCTGAGTCACTGAGACAGAAACCCAATACTACAACTCTCATGTCAACTTTCAAATTATAGCCTGAAAATGAACACAATACTGCAACTCTCTCTTGTCAACTTTAAAATTAAAGTCTGAAACAGCAACACAATAATACAACTCTCCATTCAATTTTCAAATTAAAGTTTGAAACAGCAACACAATACAACAAAGTTCTTGTCAACATTCAAATTAAAGCCTGAGTCACTGAGACAGAAACACAATACTACAACTCTCTTGTCAACATTTAAATTAAAGCCTGAAAACCAACACAATACTGCAACTCTCTCTTGTCAACATTCAAATTAAAGTTTGGAACAGCACCACAATACTACAACTCTCTAGTCAACTTTCAAATTGAAGTTTGAAACAGCAACACAATACAACAACTCTCTTGGCAACATTCAAATTCAAGCCTGAGTCACAGAGACAAAAACACAATACCACAACTCTCTAGTCGACATTCAGATTAATGCGAGAGTTAATGATATAGCAACACAATACTACAACTCTCTTGACAACATTCTAATTCAAGTCTGAGTCACTGAGATAGCAAAACAAAACTACAACTCTCTTGTCAACATTCAAATTCAAGCCTGAGTCAATGAGATTGAAGCACAATACTACAACTCTGTTGTCAACATTCAAATTGAAGTCTGAAACAGCAACACAATAACGCGCTTGTCAACTTTTAAATTAAAGTCTGAAACAGCAACCCAATACTACAACTCTCTTGTCAACATTCAAATTAAAGTCTGAAACAGCAACACAAACTACAACTCTTTTGTCGATATTCTAATTCAAGCCTGCGTCACTGAAACAGCAACACAATACTATAGCTCTTTTGTGAACATTGAAATTAAAGCCTGAGTCACTGAGACATCAACACAATACTACAACTCTCTTGTCGACATTCATATTTAAGCCTGGGTCACTGAGATATCAACACAATACTACAACTTAATTGTCGACATTCAAATTTAAGCCTGAGTCACTGAGACATCAAAACAATACTACACATCTATTGCCGACATTCAAATTCAAGCCTGAGTAACTGAAACAGCAACACAATACTACAACTTTATTGTCGACATTCAACTTCAAGTCTGAGTTCACTGAGACAGCAACACAATACTACAACTCTCTTGTCGACATTCAAATTCTAGCCTGAGTCACTGAGACAAAAACACAATACTACAGCTCTCTTGTCATAATTCACATTCAAGTCTCAATCACTGAGACAGCAAAACAATACTACAACTCTCTTGTCGTGTCGACATTCAAATTCAAGCCTGCGTCACTGAAACATCAACACACTACTCCAGCTCTCTTGTCGACATTGCAATTAAAGCCTGAGTCACTGAGTTATCAACGCAATACTACAACTCTCTTGTCGACATTCAAATTCAAGCCAGATTCACTGAGACAGCAAAACAATACTATAACTTTATTGTTGACATTCAAATTCAAGCCTGAGTCACTGAGACAGCAACACAATACTACAGCTCTCTTGTCATAATTCACATTCAAGTCTCAATCACTGAGACAGCAAAACAATACTACAACTCTCTTGTCGACATTCAAATCCAAGCCTGCGTCACTGAAACATCAACACACTACTCCAGCTCTCTTGTCGACATTCAAATTCAAGCCTGAGTCACTGAGAAATCAACACAATGCTACAACTCTCTTGTCGACATTCAAATTCTAGCCTGAGTCACTGAGACAGAAACACAATACTACAGCTCTCTTGTCATAATTCACATTCAAGTCTCAATCACTGAGACAGCAAAACAATACTACAACTCTCTTGTCGACATTCAAATTCAAGCCTGCCTCACTGAAACATCAACACACTACTCCAGCTCTCTTGTCGACATTGAAATTAAAGCCTGAGTCACTGAGTTATCAACGCAATACTACAACTCTCTTGTCGACATTCAAATTCAAGCCAGATTCACTGAGACAGCAAAACAATACTATAACTTTATTGTTGACATTCAAATTCAAGCCTGAGTCACTGAGACAGCAACACAATACTACAGCTCTCTTGTCATAATTCACATTCAAGTCTCAATCACTGAGACAGCAAAACAAAACTACAACTCTCTTGTCGACATTCAAATTCAAGCCTGCGTCACTGAAACATCAACACACTACTCCAGCTCTCTTGTCGACATTCAAATTCAAGCCTGAGTCACTGAGACATCAACACAATACTACAACTCTCTTGTCGACATTCATATTAAAGCCTGGGTCACTGAGATATCAACACAATACTACAACTTAATTGTCGACATTCAAATTTAAGCCTGAGTCACTGAGACATCAACACAATACTACATATCTATTGTCGACATTCAAATTCAAGCCTGAGTAACTGAAACAGCAACACAATACTACAACTTTATTGTCGACATTCAACTTCAAGTCTGAGTTCACTGAGATAGCAACACAATACTACAACTCTCTTGTCGACATTCAAATTCTAGCCTGGGTCACTGAGACAGAAACACAATACTACAGCTCTCTTGTCATAATTCACATTCAAGTCTCAATCACTGAGACAGCAAAACAATACTACAACTCTCTTGTCGACATTCAAATTCAAGCCTGCGTCACTGAAACATCAACACACTACTCCAGCTCTCTTGTCGACATTCAAATTCAAGCCTGAGTCACTGAGACATCAACACAATACTACAACTCTCTTGTCGACATTCATATTTAAGCCTGGGTCACTGAGATATCAACACAATACTACAACTTAATTGTCGACATTCAAATTTAAGCCTGAGTCACTGAGACATCAACACAATACTACACATCTATTGTCGACATTCAAATTCAAGCCTGAGTAACTGAAACAGCAACACAATACTACAACTTTATTGTCGACATTTAACTTCAAGTCTGAGTTCACTGAGACAGCAACACAATACTACAACTCTCTTGTCGACATTCAAATTCTAGCCTGAGTCACTGAGACAGAAACACAATACTACAAATCTATTTTCGACATTCAAATTCAAGCCTGAGTCACCGAGACAGCAACACAATACTACAACTGTCTTGTCGACATTCAAATTCAAACATTAGTCACGGAAACATCCACACAATACTACAACTCTCTTGTCGACATTCAAATTCAAGCCTGACTCACTAAGACAGCATCACAATACTACAACTCTATTGTCGACATTCAAATTCAAGCCAAAGTCACAGAGACATCAACACAATAATAAAACTCTCGTGTCGACATTCAAATTCAAGCCTGAGTCACTGAGACAGCAACACAATACTACAACTTTCTTGTCGACAATCAGATTCAAGCCTGAGTCACTGAGACAGCAACACAATACTACAACTCTATTGTTGACAATCAAATTCAAGCCTGAGTCACTGAGACAGTAACACAATACCACAACTCTCTTGTCGACAATCAAATTCAATCCTGAGTCTCTGAGACAGCAACACAATACTACAATTCTCTTGTCGACAATCAGATTCAAGCCTGAGTCACCGAGACATAACCACAAGACTACAACTCTCTTGTCGACATTCATATTCAAGCCTGAGTCACTGAGATTTATAAACACAATACCACCTCCATTTGTAGCACTGTCGTATTCTATACTTGGTACATTTAATAACAAGGTTCGGACTTCGCGTTGTGATTTCCATAATCATGATAATTTATTGGTACATATAAAACAGTCCGAATAATTACACATTCATACTAGGCTATTAACCTCCTGTTATATAGATAGATATTTTATTCAAACATAAGGCATTACGCCCAACAGTTCACATGCAAATAGTACATACATATAAACATGTATATGAAATACACACAATATTTTCCAGTTAATGACAATTTGTATAATTTCATAGGTGAGTTTCAAGATCATCTGTATATGTTACTAGTTAAAAAGTATTTGACAACTATTAAGTATATAAGTGTTTAATATATATTTTTAAATTAATATTCCTAAGTACTGATCAGAACACAGTTATATCTGTGGACAAAAATGGAGAAAAGTGATATTTATTTATAAAACATGTCGTCTCTTCTTTTAAAACTTTTACAAATGAAAACGGACAGTTTTTTTAATAAACTCTTGTTTTCTGTTGTCATAAGTTCAATAAATTTTGGTATGTTTGGCCGTTTCCAAAAATATTTGTTAACATATTCTTTTCTTATATCTTGATATAGTGAACACTCCAATACAAAGTGAAATTCGTCTTCTAGTATATTACATAGCTGGCATTTTCTTTCGGATCTTGGTGTTTTATTTGGTCTATGCCATCGACCAGTTTCTATTTCTAACCTGTGACTAGAGACTCTTAGTTTTGTAAAAAAAGCTCTAAATTTCTTTATATTTAGTACATCTAGATAATACTTAAACCTGAAATCTGATATTATTCTGTATGTACTAGCTCTAGTGGAATCCGATAATTCAGCATTCCAATTTTGTATAAACATATCTTTAATTCGTTGTTTAAATATATTAATGAAATACGTTATGTTTTCTACTCCTTGAGAATACCAAACTTCATTAAATCCTGTTCGTTCCAATAACCCTTTAACTTGAGATGCCCAGTTTAATTTATTTGGGTTTACGATCAGATCATCTAACATAACATTATACATATTTTTTATATATTTGCGATCACTCGTACGTGTAATTTTTAACCAGAACCGGATAATATAGGCCATACGTTGAATTTTTAAAGGGACTCTCCCGAGTTCTCCATATATGAAATTGTTTTGAGTTTGTGTTTTAACACATAAAAGTTGTTTACAAAATTGAAGGTGTACTTTCTCTAACTTTTCCGCATTTGAGAATCCCCATATCTCTGCGCCATAATTTAATATTGGCAAAATGAGTTTGTCAAAAATGTCTAAAGTGTGACTGACCGATAAGTCAGTAAATTGATTTATATACGACTTCATTTTGAAGATTGCCTTTAATGCCTGGCCACTTAATGATTCGAACGTTTGATCAAAAGAACCGCCTGTGGTAAAGACAATTCCCAAATAGGTAAACTTATTTACAATTTCAATTACAGTATTATTATATGTGAACAATAGGTTCCTTTTTATCTGACCGCCTTTTTTAAAAAGCATGACTTTCGTTTTATTTTCATTTACGACCAATTTCCATTTCTGGCAATAACTGTACAGTATATCTAACCCATCTTGTAGCCCCTTCTCAGTATCCGAAAATATCACTATGTCATCAGCGTATAATAGTAACAGCAACTTTAACATTCCAGTATCGATACCTTTAAAACCATTTAGTGTAAAATATTCTTCTAAATCATTTACATACATAGAAAATATAAAAGGTGACAAACAATCGCCCTGCGGCGCTCCAAGAAAACAGCTAAAACTGTCACTAAGCTGGTTTTGATACTTTACTCTTGATTTTATGTTCGTATACAATGATTTAATAATATTAAGGATTTTACCTCTCACTCCATATTGCATAAGTTTATAGAATATGTTTTGTCTAACCAACAAATCAAAAGCTTTAGTGAAATCTATGAAAGTTACATATAACTTTTTTTTTTCATTCAATATATGATTTATTTATAAATATATATCCGTTTAGTATTGTGGTTTTCAGTACTTCCATTTGTTGATTTACTTAAATAGTCCCTATTATTAAATGTCTTAGGTTCACAAAGTATAATAGTATTTAGAAACTTTCAACTGTCAAAATAATCCAATTAGTATATAACGGTGACTGCCCTACTATACTGGCTTCCATAGTATAGTTTAACTTATCCCACACCCTGTCGTAGACTGCGGGGATCCATCTTACAAGATCGACTGACTCTCCACTTTTTAACCACCGGCCCCAGACTCTCTACTAGACTTTCCGTGCGCTCAGTATTATACTTGAAGATTACCCATAGTGCTTTTCGGCAGTTAGTCATGCCTCACATATGGACATCGACCTGTGTAGCTACAGATTAATGCCACGGTGATTACCTCATTGTATGTATAAATTACCCACAAGACCTTTCGGCGAATGGTCTCCCCTAATATGACAATACCTCTTTACTACCAGAATTCATAGTTTAGTTTAGAGCAAGTAAACAATAACAGGTGTTCAGATGATTAACCAACAACTAACGGACATTATTAGGAAACTCCCATTGCATGATCAGTTATAAGAGGGTGTATTTTAACTCTAATTGTGTTACATTTATAAACTGTTATAAACCAAGCACAATGGCAAGGCTGTAGTTTACATATTCCTTCCCTACTAATATGAAATATTTTGATAAATCAAAAGATTTCTAACTGAGTCTTTCACTACAACTAAACATAATCTGTGCTGTTAATGTTCATCACTGTGATTTCTGGAGAGCGTTCATATATATATATCCATTACTGCAAAACGTATATATCAGTAAATATAACACTAAATGAGTCACTATATATTTTCTCATATTAACACAAATAAATGAGTCTTTTCTCTAATGTCAATGATAATCCATCGTTCACTGCAGCGCCACATCGCTCCGTCGTTATCGATAATCTGGTTAGGCTCCATCCAACGTACACTGTTCGATTCCGTGATAATCCGAGAATTGGTGAGTCTTACGTCACTCAGGATACCTCGATTTTCGAAACTGTTCCCTGTTTAAATAATACCAATAAACGCAGTTGACCTTTAACATTTCGTATGCCATATCTATTTACCATTCCAAGGTCAATATACTTCTGCTGCCAAATACAAGATAAGTCACTGATGTTTATTAGACCCTCCTATCTTGTTATTGCTGGATGTTATGTTCAATTACCGATAAATGAATTATACAGTATCTTCTTTATAAACAAAATACATGAATACATCGGATACAAGTCCACGTACTACATTTTATCTATTGATTATAGTTACAAACTCCAACTATTCACACGTTCAAGTTTATTGTTCCATCTACGGGTCTAACTTCCCCATATCAACATCAACTGATGATGCCACCAGTTCAATTCATGAACTTCCGCGACGCGTCTGTCGCTTTTTATCTCTCCTTTCCCATCGGTGCAGGAGAATGCTTGCTCTCCTACGGTCAAATCTAGACTTCTCAAACTTAGTTGAACATCGACTGTCTCATATATCGCATGAGCGAATACCGAATTAAGAAAGATGATACCTCATCAGCAGTCATAAAACATATTATGCCTTTAATTACATCAACTTACAATATTGTTATGTACAAATAAACAGTATAACATGTATTATACTTCTCAGCATTATGAATACAATTCATTAACGCAACCAACTAATACAAATGCATGGTTCCCCTTTAATATCTCACTATTAAAGATATTTTTTTTCTATCAGGCGTTAAAACACCTTCAAACAGGTCAGCTATACCTGTACCTATCTTCCTATTATATTCCCCAATTAAAATCATCTGTTCTTATGCTTATCAATAATCCTGCCAGAATAAAGATATCTAAACCAATTAATTGATCATTTTAGGCTGATGGTGTTTTTTCTTCTTCCTCGACATAGGTGTTATCATTTATATTTGATGCATACCATTTGGCTTCCTGAGATTTAGCATTTAATGGCATACGAGACAATAATTGAATTGATCGTATCTGCAATGTACACGAATGGTCTCCCCTAATACGGCAATACCTCTTAACTCCCAGAATTCATAGTTTAGTTTAGAGCAAGTAAACAATAACAGGTTTTCAGATGATTAATCAACAACTAACGGACAGTATTAGGAAACCCCCATTGCATGATCAGTTATAAGAGGGTGTATTTTAACTCTAATTGTGTTATATTTATCAACAGTTATAAACCAAGCACAATGGCAAGGCTGTAGTGTTCGCATTGTCGACATTCAAATTCAAGCCTTAGTCACTGAGACAGCAACACAATACTACAACTCTATTGTCGCATCCAAATTCAAGCTTGAATCACTGAAACATCAACACAATTCTATACCTCTCTTGCCGACATTCGGATTCAGACATGAGTCACTGAGACAGCAACACAATACTACAACTCCCTTGTCGATATTCAAATTCAAGCCTGAGTCACTGAGACAGAAACACAACACTACAACTTTATTGTCGACATTCAAATGCAAACCTGAGTCACTGAGACAGCAACACAATATTACAACTCTCTCGTTGCCATTCAAAGTCAAGCATGAGTCACTGAGACAGAAATACAATACTACAACTCCCTTGTCGACATTCAAATTAAAGCCTGAGTCACCGATACAGCAATACAATACTACAACTCCCTTGTCGCCAATCAGATTCAATCCTGATTCACTGAGACAGCAAAACAATACTACAACTCTCTTGTCGACAATCAGATTCAACACTCAGTCACTGAGACAGCAACACAATACTACAACTCTCTGGTCGACAATCAGATTCAAGCCTGAGTCACTGAAACATCAACACAATAAACAACTCTCTTGTCTACATTCAAATTCAAGCCTGAGTCACTGAGACATCAACACAATACTACAACTGTCTTGTCTACATTCAAATTCAAGCTTGAGTCACTGAGACAGCAACACAATACTACAACTCTATTGTCGAAATTAGATTTCAAACATGAGTCACTGAGACAACAACACAATACTACAACTCTCTTGTCGACAATTAGATTCAAGCCTGAGTCACTGAGACATCAACACAATACTACAACTATCTTGTCTACATTCAAATTCAAGCTTGAGTCACTGAGACAGCAACACAATACTACAACTCTATTGTCGACATTAGATTTCAAACATGAGTCACTGAGACAACAACACAATACTACAACTCTCTTGTCGACAATTAGATTCAAGCCTGAGTCACTGTGACAGCAACACAATACTAAAACTCTATTGTCGACATTAGATTTCAAACATGAGTCACTGAGACAACAACACAATACTACAACTCTCTTGTCGACAATTAGATTTAAGCCTGAGTCACTGAGACATCAACACAATAATACAACTACAATGTATATTGTCTACTTTCAAATTCAAGCCTGAGTCACTGAGACAGCAACACAAAACTACAACTGTATTGTCGACATTAAATTTCAAGCCTGAGTCAATGAGACAACAACACAATACTACAACTCTCTTGTCGACAACCAGATCAAAGCTTGAGTCACTGAGACAGCAACTTAATACTACAACTCTCTTGTCGACAATCAGATTCAAGCATGAGACACTGAGACAGCAACACAATACTACAACTTTCTTGTCGAAATTCAAATTCAAGTCTTATTCACTGAGACATCAACACAGTACCACAACTCTATTGTCGACATTCAAATTCAAGCCTCAGTCACTGAGAGATCACCACAATACTGCAACTGTAGTGTCGACATTCAATTTCAAGCCTGAGTCACTGAGACAACAACATAATACTACAACTCTATTGTCGACATTCAAATTCAAGGCTGAGTCACTGTAACAGCAACACAATACTACAACTCTATTGTCGATATTAAATTTCAAGCCTGAGTCACTAAGACAACAACATTTGAATTTGAATGTAGACAAGAGAGTTGTAGAATTGTGTTGATGTCTCAGTGACTCAGGCTTGAATTTGAATGAAGACAAGAGAGTTGTATTATTGTGTTGATGTCTCAGTGACTCAGGCTTGAATCTAATTGTCGACAAGAGAGTTGTAGTATTGTGTTGTTGTCTGTTGTCGACATTCAGTTTCAAGCCTGAGTCACTGAGACAACAACATAATACTACAACTCTCTTGTCGGCATTCAAATTCAAGCCTGAGTCACTGAGACTGCAACGCAATGCTACAACTTTCTTGTCGACATTCAGATTCAAGCCTGAGACAGTAACACAATACTACAACTATATTGTCGACGTTCAAATTCAAGCCTGATTCACCGAGACAGCAACACAATACTGCAACTCTATTGTCGACATTGTTGTTTAATCTTTTTATCAATGACTCATTAAAGCTTGAGGTAACGACAATGACATCGATAACGAAATGATAAAATTGACTACTGTATGCTGACGATATTGTTTTAATTGCAGCAAGTGAGAATAATCGTCAAATCATGCTAAATGAACATGATGACTGGTGCACTATAAATAGTATGTCAATATCACTAATAGCAATATTGTTCTTTTTAGACCTATCTAGGTGCTTTTACTTGTGGAACCGATAAGGTTGATACCATTGATAAATATGTATATCTTAGAATCGTTTTAACCGAACATCTAGACTATAGTGTTACAGCAAAGGTAGTCGCTCAGAGCGCGAGTCGTGCTTAGATTTGCTAATTGCAAAATGTAAGTGTTTAGGTGGTATGCCATATGATGTATATTCTAAATTATAGGACTCGTTAGTTTGGTCCGTTATTTCTTATGGCGCTGCTATATGGGGTTGCAAATCTTATTCATGCATTAATGCTTTATAAAATAGAGAAATGCATTTGTACCTGGGCACGGGGAAATATACTCCAACGGCTGTTGTCTTCTGGTGATATGGATTGGAAACCTGCTTTCATTAAACAGTGGAAATGTATTTGCAACCTCTGGTATCGCAATAGCAATACCAACAACTTTAGATTGAATAAGTGTATTTTTATTTGGGCCTGTAATAAGGCTAACACATCTCGTAAAAACTGATTTTACTATGTTCAATCTAGTTTTAAAAACATATATGCAAGATATTCTGATACTAATTTTAAACCATTTAAGGTTGTTTTCATTAATTCTGTCGTTGATTATTTGATGAACAAACATAGAAACTTAGAATAAATCGAGTCACAGGTCCAAATGGTAATGGTGGGAACAAGTTAAGAACGTATAAATTGTTTAAATCAGAGTATGGTGTAGAAACATATTGTCAGCTTATATTACCTTTATGTCATCGATCAGCTTTTTCGAAATTTACATGTGGCGTTGTACCTTTAAGGCTAGAGATGGGACGCTATGAGAACTTACGAGAAGGCGACCGTGTGTGCCCACTTTGTAAGGCAAATGTAGAAGACAAAATGCATGTGACTCTTAAGAACAATATGTATTATGAACATTATTTAAAATAGCTCTTACAGTCTCTGATGATTTTTATAGTTTTAGAGATTTAGACAAGATGAAGTTTTTGTTTTCCAATCAGGAAATGATAAGAATATGTGCCAAAACCTGTTTTAATATTTTACAATTTAGAAATTCGTTTTTATATAAATAATACTGTTTTAACTGAGTGTATATTTAATTTGAATATGACATGTATTTGCTGAACAGTTACTGTTAATCAGTTCATGCCTGGTCTCACCTGATGCGATAAATGCTTTTTTAGCTTTATTTATCTTGCGTTTATAAGGTGGACTAAATTGTCCCCAGGTGCTTATTTACGAAATTCATAGCCTGTCCATGCAGACACGTTTAACGGCGTTTTAAACTAATATGTGTAGCATGGTTATGATACACATGCGGGCGAATAACAATGACTGTTCAGCTTTTAGCATATTATATATAATGATTGTATAGGCTGAAACATTTGATTCTTTGATATATATATATGTTGTGATAGTAATACAACCTTCGTGATTGGTTCTTTACGGTTATTGCTTCAGCTATTTGTGAGTCTGATGACGTTTGGTGCGATAGTCCAGAACCAATCACTTACGTGCAATTTGTCATATTATGTTATTGTTGTAAATGAAATTTATTTTCATATAGTCTCTTACAATTCTTTTAGAATGGCATATTTTAAATCATATTTAATGTGTTATTGTATATAATACTGTACTATGACGAGGTTTTAATAAACTATAAAACTCTATTAAAGCCTGATGTATATTTGACACCAAATGTGTGTATTTCACACCTCATCATGGACAAGTGTTGCCTTCTTGACTTGGAAATAAGAGGTGCACATTTTGGCAGAGTTATTAGGTGAGTACACAGTGGAAAATTAAGGGGCATGACGAGATTGGAAAGTAATATATATTTCTTTATTAAAATGGTTTACAATTCATACAAACATAAACAATACATCGTAAACATTATAAGATAGCCATGCCATTCTGATTAGAATTATAAGAGACTATAGTTACACAACTATGAACATATTTTGAAAGTAGCTAATACCATCAGACTCAAACGATATTAACATATATATTACACATTAAGACTATGGAAATGCTAAACTATCTATAAAATATGTACTAAGAATGAGTATGGTAATATTTGACAAAATTAACAAAGCACTATTGCGCATTAGTTAGAACAAAATTAAAAAATCACTTATCCCCTTTGACCAGATCAAAAAGGAACTGATTAGCATCATTTTCATAGAAGAAAGTAAAACAGATAATACACAACATTCATGACTGACATTGGATATTTCTTTCGCCAATCACATTCGCCAAAGTTATTGTTTTATCGCCATATGTATTATTTTGTCTCATTTGGCTCCATATGCGAATCCTAGAGGAGGCCCTGAATATTAATATTGAAATAATAAAATACATGATTTGAGTCCGTTGAATAGTATTGAATTGTTTGAGTTTACGAATTAAAATATGATAACAAGAATATTTCTTCATCAGTTACATAGTGTCATTAAATACAAATGGCAAATGGTTATGTTATTATTACAAATCAACATCTGGTAAATGTCGAAACATCTCTGACAGACACGGGTTGATCGTCATCAATAGTACACGGTCTGAAATAATGATATACAAACAAATATAATTCGTTAACAAAATATGATTTTTGATTGATTTAAATTGACTTCATCATTTATAATTGGTCAATTGTGATTTTTTTTATGACAGCTCAGTAGAAATACATGTTATGACGTACACAGACATAGTCACAATGATGACAAGTTATTGCAATAACTGACATGGTTTATTAAAATACTTAATGCTGATTTGTTATTGAGGAGGTTTTAAAATGTGTATACAGTACACGTTTTGTACGTCATTTAAACGCCAGAAAACACGTTAACCGTTGATACCTAATTTTTAACGTCAGATGTAAAACAACAATGCAATGGAATGCGTTATTTTAAGCGACGCTATGTTCCAACAACACATTTAAATGGGATGAAGCTGTATATTCTTCTCGTTTCATATTGAGAGATAGGTTGTTAGATAAGTTGTGAGAATTTGTTTGTATTTTGTGCAATATGTCGACACCATGTGTTTTATGATACATGAAAGTCCATGTCAAATAAGAAATAATTTATTTTCCCGCGGGTTTAATTTGTGCGAGATTAAAACCAGGTGTTTGGGAATTGAAACACTGCAGCCCCTGGTATCTATGAATTTCAAGTCCCGCCCACCAGGTATTGATCTGGGACAATATAAACCCGCTGGAAATATTTTATTTCTTAAAGCTGTTCAGTCCCTGTTTTAACTCATGAATATGAATGAATGTCGTGTGAAGTAGTTTCAAATCGACGAGCACCGCTAAAGTCGGTATATAAGCAGAAATCGATTGATATGGAGACTCTGCTATTTCGATATTGCATAATCGGACTTATTTCATTAAAATACCCCACGTGATTTTCAGATCATTTTTTAAAAGCAGGAAAAGCAGTATATTTACTTCGTAGAGATGGGCATACTATGTTAATTGGCACAGAAAACGGCACAGAAAATAATGCACTGTTGCTACATACACACTATGGCCGCTTGCCACACGTGTTGATGTATGATTTGCGTTGCATGTTTGTTATTTACAATACAGATGAAGATTTTATCACTTCTTCCATGTAAATAAACTATAGATGGAGCAAATGTTAAATGACATTGCAAAATGTAGATTTTGAATGCAAATTCGTTTTGGCGGGAATCTGACGCGCGTCACGCTAATATGACGTAACCAATATGGAAACCTGCGTATTACATTCGAGTCATGCTGCAAAGCAGTGTACGAGATGTTGCGAATGTACCGAATTGTTGAGGGTTTACAGTTTACTGTGCACCGTAACGTCACGGCTGGTCAAAACTAGTGTATTGTTACTATATTACAGCTCACTGTGCGTTGTAACCTCACGGCTGGTCAACACTATTGTATTGTTACCATATTACAGCTCACTGTACGTTATAACGTCACGGCAGGTCAACACTGTTGTATTATTACCATAGTACAGCTCACTGTGCGTTGTAACCTCACGGCAGCTCAACACTACTGTATTGTTACCATATTACAGCTCACTGTGCGTTGTAACCTCACGGCAGGTCAACACTATTGTATTGTTACCATATTACAGCTCACTGTGCGTTGTAACCTCACGGCAGGTCAACACTATTGTATTGTTACCATATTACAGCTCACTGTATCTTATAACCTCCCGGCAGGTCAACACTATTGTATTGTTACCATAGTACAGCTCACTGTGCGTTGTAACCTGACGGCAGGTCAACACCGTTGTATTGTTACCATATTACAGCTCACTGTGCGTTATAATGTCACGGCTGGTCAACACTATTGTATTGTTGCCATATTAAAGCTCACTGTGCGTTATAACCTCCCTGCTGCTCAACGCTATTATAGTGGAGCGCTGTGGTATAGTGGTAGAGCGTTGGACCCATGATCCAAAAGTCGTGGGTTCGTTTTCCGCCATTGCCATATGCGTTGTGTCCCTGAGCAAGACACTTTATCTGCATTGCTTAGTACTGGTTCTACCAAGGAAGACATCGAGAGTGATTCAAATAAGTTCGTAGAGATTTCGTTACAATCGATGTAAAATAAATAAGTTTAAACTAACAATATTATATTGTTACGATATTACAGTTCACTCTGCGTTGTAACGTCTCGGCATGTCAGCGATATTGTATTGTTACGATATTACAGTTCATTGGGTGACATTACGTCACCGGAGGTGAATAATAGAGTATTGTTTCTATATGACTAGTCACTGCGCGTTGTAACGTTACGGGAGGTCAACAATATTGTATTGTTACGATATTGCAGTTAACCTGGCATTGTAACGTAACGGCATGTCAACGATACTGTATTGTTGCGATATTACAGTTTTTCTTCAATATTTCTTTGTTAACGTCATTGATGGTCATTATCATAAATAGATATACGTTTATTGTGACCCGGGCGTGTGTGTGTGTGTGTGTGTGTGTGTGTGTGTGTGTGTTAAAAATGTCACTTACCCAGTCAGGGTTATCAATAACGATACCTGCAGCATCGTCTTAGCCTTCGTCCGCCACCTCCACCGCCCCAGCGTCTTCCGCCTCCGCCACCCCAGCGGCTTCCGCCTCCGCCGCCCCAGCGGCTTCCGCCTCCGCCACCCCGTCCACACTGGCCACGATAACTTTCATATCTTCGACAACGGTAATATCGGCATTGGCATTGTCGACCACCGCCACCACTAAAACTACCTCCAATCCTCCCACCGCCACCACCAAAACCGTCAACGCCACCAATACCTCCCCCGCCTCTTCTAAAAGCACCCCCTTGACCTGCAAATATCAAAGTAAATAGTAATACATACTGAAAATGAGATTGATTGGAAGCAACAAACACAAACAAGAGAGAACAGTATCAGACTCGGTTTTATTGAGTATGTACTCCGGAAGTAAACTAAGTTTCAACACTTCTGACGGACACTAACACCGGGTTAAGAGTTATTCTACTTTAAAGCGACAAAGATTGGGCTCGATTACCCCAAAATGACTAGTAAATAATTATATTGCCGATTCGTAGTCGTTGTGACATTTTACAAAGTTCACACAGTACTAAACGAACGCTAGTGTGAATATCAATACATAGTGATAGGTGGATATATTGGAACATACACTAGAGAGAAAAGTAGCATACATAGAGGATATTTGTTGTTTTGGAGTGAATAACAGATTTTATTTCATCGAGAAATGTAAAAACTTTATATTTTCACGAATATGAAGCATGAGTGAACATATTAAAGTTTGATCACTTCGAGACACTGGTGCGTATAAGAGTTTATTTATCCTCGCTGTATTTCACTAAGCATTTTAGCGAGCAGACCTCGGTTTAAAGTCTTTACCGAAGGACGGTAAGGTAGGAAATACTTTTGAAATATTTCGATAATTAACCCAAATTCGGTCCTGGCTGGGTTTGAACGCGCGATCCCCGGGTTACTAAGCCGCAATGCTAACCATTACACCACGGCGTGGGTCAGATAGATCTGTTTTATGTAGATTTTCATTTGTTCAGTTCACTCGAATGCCATAATGCCATGTGAAGTGCATATGAAACGCGCGATTTCATTGGTTGAAATCTTCCCACGAATATAGATTAGATAAAAGGTCGATCAATAGCGGAGACTATCGAAGTGTAATTAGGATATGATTTAGATGAGACTTTGGGAATGTAGGCATAACGTCAAACAATGATTTTGATAATCCTTTCGACCTTTTTCAACTTTTGAAGTTATCTCAAAAATAAAGAGCATAAACGATAACACATCCGATGAAATGGAAGAACATATGTTTGCGTGTTCGTATATTAGCCTTGAAGTTAGATGCAACGGTTGAGTGGATGTAATACTCCCTATGCAAGATGATAATTGTTCTATCATGGTCCAAATTAAAGGCATCCAATGAAACTATTATTCACGCGTGGGAAATGGCCGGAATTAATGACGCGTAAATATTACGGATACACAATTCTAACGGTGTGCGGACTGTCAGTTCATGTGGTGCATATATGCTGATGCTATATTCTTTCGCCCATATTCTATCATCGGTATTATAATATTAAGTTATCTGAGTAAGCATCCTTGTTTGCGTTCATGTCTCATTGCACTATTTAAAGATGTTTCATTCGTGCAGGTCAGTATATGCTATAATCCAGCTTTTGATGCTCGGCATTCATAACTTCCGGGAATATGTTCTTCATTCTTTTCCGGTTATTTTTGTGTTGTTTTTTTCGGAATGCTTGTTAATAAATAATCGCGGAAGTTAATCAACGATTCGCGAACATTAGCGAAATTAAAACTCTCGCGAATAAAACCCAATCCAAGGTAGGTTGTAAATTGGATTAGGGATGTTTTTGCTTGTTTATAGTTTTATTTCAGTTACACCCCATTCTCGCCTCAGATACCTCGACTCTTATGTCTTATAATCTAAATCAAATGGAAAATAAAGCAATAAACCCTGAGTCTAATTTTAATTATCAGGGGCTTAGCTGAATTATAACAGTTCTACCAGGGGCGTAGCTGACCTGAAATGCATATGCAAATGCTCCCCCGATGTTGTAATGGTGCGTTCTGGCGGATGTCTGACAGAACACTGGTATTTGAAGAAATATTTTTGACAATTTGGAGAATTAACATTTGACAGAGTTGAATTACCTACACTGTAAAATAAATAAAATTAAAAAAATGTTGATCATTAACCTCCCGAAAACTAACGGGACGGTATTTTTAAAATTCAAGATTGCCGAGTGTCCTTTTAAGATTCGTGTTATGCCTTTATAAAGCATATTGAATTATATAGAACGTTTGAAAACTAGCATAATTAACTGATGCCTATTTATTTTTACGCAGAAGTTCCTATAAAGTCTTCGCACACCAAACCGAGTAGTAGGAGCAAGAATTAGAAAAATAAATTCATATAAAGTTTATTGTATATCTTTTTAATTTACCCATTTACAAAGGTATTACATTAGGCTTAAATTAAAAGATTGCTTGTTTGCCCTTTACCTACCGACCCGAATGTTTAGCCCCGACCAAAAATATTTATGCGCGTCCAAAAAGAAAATAGTTTTATATTTATTTTCTTCGATGATTGCAACAAGCAATACAAAAGTGTACAAAGTTGGTACATGTAAAAATTGTCAACCGTACTGTGCTATGTAAACACACAACATATATTCAGTGTAGAACAGATACATGTTAAAATACATCATTTTAAAAAACATGCATGACAAATATATAGTTTTATTAAATAAAATAAAATAATTTACCTACCTACCCAGTGCTTTTTTGTTGGGTAAGTAAAGGGCAAACAAACACGATTTTAATTTAGTCCTTAACCGTTGTTAGTGGAAACAACTGCTAACATATGTAAAGTAACAACTATTTAATAAACGAAATGGATTCACCGCAATTTGCAACATTAATTAGCAGCACGATTAATTATCAATAATTATTTTGAATTTTAAAACTGCTTGTAAGTAAGTAAATATTTTATTATAGTGACATGTGCATAATATACAATACAATCATAGTACAGAAGGAAATAATTAGCACCCGGCTCAATGGGCCTAAAAGTCACCAATAGTTAATGTATATAATTAACATTTAAAATAAACTTTAAACTTTTCTTCGCTATTCTTTCATAATTGTAAATATATTACTGGTGCAATATAGTCAACAATTATTAATAAAAAAGCAAATTGCGTTGAACTACTCAAACAAGTATAAATAAAAAAGGAAACTGCGTTGAACCACTCAAACAAGTATAAATAAAAAAGCAAATTGCGTTGAACTACTCAAACAAGTATAAATAAAAAAGCAAATTGCGTTGAACTACTCAAACAAGTATTAATAAAAAAGCAAATTGCGTTGAACTACTCAAACAAGTATTCATAAAAAAGCAAATTGCGTTGAACTACTCAAACAAGTAGTAATAAAAGAGCAAATTGCGTTGAACTACTCAAACAAGTATTCATAAAAAAGCAAATTGCGTTGAACTGCTCAAACAAGTAGTAATAATGATTAAGTAAATATGTTAAAGCAGGTAGAAACACTAACGCGGTGCAGCGAATTTAACATATAATCAATTAAGATGTGTCCGTTTATAATATAAATATGTTACCTTCAGTAAGGTCGATCAGAGTGACCATCAGAATGCACAGCAACCCCACTCCCAAAATCTCTACTTTCATCATGCGTGTGTTGGTAGGTATGTCCTATTCACCGTCCTGTTTATCTTTTATACTTAATTTCTTGATCAGTGTCCGCATTGCTAGAGGTTATTTGCGGGTTTTGCTACCATGGTCGTTTGAGCTGTTTCAGGAAGTACCGCATGACTTTGCCTTTTTTAAAAAATAAATAACGACATGTTTAGAACGGGTTGTTTGCTAATGTATTATAGCTACGACCAGGTGACAGTTAAATGTCAGCAACAATTAACCGGCTTTTTTTGGTTTTTTTTTATTATGTTAAATAATGTGTTTGTATTCTTTTTGATTAATTATCATTTTCAAATGAGTTATGTAGATATTGTGTTGTCTTAGATACATGCAACTTGATGTTCTATACATTTAAATTAGTGAAGTTTTACGTTTCATTGTTTTTGAATACTGAGCCCATGCATTGCAACGACACGCAGACGAACGAACGGACAGGAGGAATCATTACGTGGTCCCGCATTAATTCCATTAAGCGATGGGAAAGCTTATATTATAAAGGATATTTCGACAATAAAATACGTTTAAGCACATTGTAAACTGAAAAAATGTGACAACCTGTTTACAATTAATTACCCATTGAATGTTTTAATTTTACAGAGTGCATTTTTTTAAAAGCAAAAATTACGGTTTTATTTCATACCCCAGCCAACCCCGTTTTCGCTTCTTGGAGAAGGGGTTGGGTTGGGTATGAAAGTTAATACTCGGACCACGTAATGTGACAGCAGATTGACAGATCGACAAACAACCGGATACATATAACAAATGAATACAGTATACTATTATCTCATTTTATTAAACATCTTATTACATTAAACATCTTTACAATGGCCAATATAAATACACATTTACAGCTTGATACGCGTGCAATGAAATTATTAAAATAATGTCCCGCCAATAACAGCCAAATTTTACAAAATATGTACAACGTTGAGGACGAGGTATATATATTGATGGTCAATTAAAACGCACCAGCAGAGTTATTTAATAATATTTAGCGATTATGAATATTCTTTTACTGAAATATCGACGAAAATGTAATAAAAGTGCATATTTTGAAATTGTCCAACCGTTTACCGGTTCTAGAAAAATATTCCCGACATCCCGTTATTCTAGCAAGATAACGCCACACACAACTATAGTTACAAGTGACGTCATCGTGCTGACAAGTGACGTCATCGTGCTGGAATAACGTGACGTTGGGATGATTTCTTATGAAATGTAACCGGTTGGACAGATGTGTGACATTGTTTTCCACCTCTGTGACTTTAACTGAGCACTATACACCATGTTTAGGAATGCTGAGACAATCAGTGTTCGCAATGGCTAACTGTTATCCTTCAATTTAAAAATATGCACTTATAATTATAAATTGCCTTAGCAATAAATGTTAACACCCATATACTCTTTTGGTACGTTTTCATTGACCGTCAGTATATATAGCTTACATATTTTAAGAATCCAAACTCTTTGAACACAATATAAACGGCTTTAACCAGCCAGGCCAAACCCCGAAACTGGAGCGATGAATTGAGATACCAACTCATAATTCATTTTACGCATAATCAATCGCGTGTATTTTAAGAACCCGAGAAGAATCCTATACTTTTAATTGGCACATATGCATTATTTTATGACATGATCATCTGGATAGAGATTTTATGAACGTTTTCGTTGTATAATCTTGCCATTATTTGGCGGGTTAGTTTCTTAATGTTTTTTTTCTGTAATTAGAATATATTGGGATATGCGACCACGGAGATGTTTGAGATGTCACATTTGTATAGGTATATACTTAAAGGGACACACGGCAATCTTCAAGTACATGTATTTGAAATGGGTGTCTCGATTTATTTATTTACCCTGGTTACATTTAAATAAATTATATCTTAAATATTCAATATTTCGTCTTTAATATATTATTGGTGCTATAATATCAAAAAATAATAAAATGCAAAAACAAATGGCTTAATACAATTCTTATAATTAACATTAATGATTGAACAAATGCAATGTATGTAGAAAAACTAACGGGACGCCGCTAGTTTTAAAATATCAAGATTCAGGGGCGGATCCAGGATTTCAGCTTAGGGGGGGCGTAAGATTTTGGTCAATTTTCGGGTCTGTTTCTAGCCTCATAAAACGGTTGCGGTAGTGCATTGATAGGGTAAAAAAGTGCGTTTCCGAGTTAACAATGTGTTAATTAAACCACTCATTAGCCATTATGCGTGGAGCGAGCGAAGCGAGCGAGCATTTTTTTTATACAGAGGGCGTGCATCGAAATTGTTTGATATTTTATCTTCAGTAACATGGACATACATGTATGAATAAAAAATACCGTTTTCAAATAAAAGGATTTAACAATGTGTTAATTAAACCACTCATTAGCCATTATGCGTCAAGCGAGCGAAAAAAAAATTATACTGAGGGCGTGCATCAAATTTGTTTGATAAAAGGATTTAACAATGTGTTAATTAAACCACTCATTAGTCATTATGCGTAGAGCGAGCGAAGCGAGCGAGATTTTTTTTATACTGAGGGCGTGCATCGAAATTGTTTGATATTTTATCTACAGTAACATGGACATACATGTATGAATAAAAAAAAGGCCGTTTTCAAATAAAAGGATTTAACAATGTGTTAATTAAACCACTCAGTCATTATGCGTAGAGCGAGCGAAGCGAGCGGGAAAAAAAATATACTGAGGGCGTGCATCGAAGTTGTTTGATATTTTATCTACAGTAACATGGACATACATGTATGATCCGGAATTTTTAGGGGGTGCGAGCGCCGGGTGTGCCCCCCCCCCGCCCCCCCCCCCCCCGCTGGAACCGCTAGTGAGATTGCCATGTGTCACTTTAACAAAACTTCTAACGCAACATTGGGTAGTATTGGATGAAAAAACTGTATTACAAATGTATTTCGGTTTCATTTGTAATGTTTTGACAAAAATATAACACAAAATAACAACAATTAATGTGAGGCAATGTAAGCAAGTCATACTCTGCAAAACTGAAGGCTTTATGTTATAACGAAAATGTAAATCCTACGGAATTCATCTTGTTTATTCTCAAAAAAAATTGACATGCTGGGTTCTAAAATGATTTTTCGTTTATTATAAAGCGCTATTTTTAATCAAGGTTTATTTTAAAGGGCTCTAAAATACTTGAAAAATGCCATAAAAAATTATGACCTATTGAAAATTTGCGAAGAAACATAAAAAGATACGGCCAACTTTGAACGAAGACGTCATCGCGCCTTTTTACCATATAGCCTATGGAATATTGACAAAATGTCTTTTAAAGCAAAGAAATCACTGCAAATAATAAAAAGATTAACATTTATACATTTTACATCTGTATATTTCGTTTTTAATCAAGTTGCCGTGATTTGTTTGGCTTAAAAATGTGTTTTGTCTATTTGCCATTTATAGTAAAAAGGCGAGATGACGTCATCGTTTCAAGATGGCCGACTCCATTTAAGTTATTTGCAAATTTTCACTCGGTCATATCGTCTTTATTTTTCATGGCATTTTGATATTTCTTTCATTTTTTTTCGAGTTTTTCAGAGCCCTTTTAAATAAATCGTGTTTGAAAATAGTGCATCAACCCCTTTACTATAAATTCATATTGCTTAAAACTACACAAACACTTTGACAAATTTTAATAGCTATAGTTCATTCATGTACAGCGGGGCTACTGCGGTTACCGCGAGCGGTAAGCGTGTTACACGGTAAAAGTGGGTGGTCTGCCTCAACCGCAAAAAAATCGACCGTCACATATACAATCTTACATGAGTTGAAATGACGTATTACAATGTCAACAACCCCGAACTACTTTAAGTTAACCTCCGCGGTCTTTGACGTCAGTACGTCCAGCTAGCGTTTTTTTATTAATGACTTCCTGGTTTACATTCAACTGATTGGACGATATACTTCAGCCAACATTCATAAGTAACGTGTGTCGTGACCTTATTTATTTATGACCATGAATTCGGAGCCTGCTTCTGATAAATGATGAGATTTATATTGTTTTAAGAAAAATATTTTCCAACGTCGACGCATTTTTTTATGATAAATACCCAGCTCGGCTTGACGGTCACTGGATAAACATATCTGTGACTTTATAATTAACTGTGAATAGTTTATTAAAAATAAATAATTAAAAGTAACTGTGTGGTTGGTTGAATGGTCTTTAACGTCATTTTCAGCTAATTTTCGGCGTAAGAATTTGGTCAATTTTCGGGTCCGTTTCTAGCCCCATGAAACGGTTGCGGTAGTGCGGTAATGCATTGATAGGGTAAAAAAGTCCGAATTCAAATAAAAGGATTTAACAATGTGTTAATTAAACCACTCATTAGCCATTATGCGTCGAGCGAAGCGAACGAGACAATTTTTTATACTGAGGGCGTGCATCGAAATTGTTTGATATTTTATCTACAGTAACATGGACATACATGTATGATCCGGAATTTTTAGTGGGGGTGGTTGTAGGGTTGGAGGGTGCGCGCGCCGGGTGCGTCCCACCCCTGGGTCCGCTAGTGTGAATGAATGGTGTTGTATGGCACGTCGACATATAAATAGGTCATATTGTACTCATAAACCGACGAAAGATAAAGAAATTAAGTAGTAATTAAAAATTAATGTAAATATATAAAGATAAAACTATTAAAAATAAGGGATAATATGGTAGTATTATAAACTATATATGTAAATCAATAAATAATCTATGTCAAATATGTGAACCTAGAGAGGGGCCAACTTTCACCACACGGCCACCATTTGAACACTCTTTCAGAGCTGGATTAATACTATTTGGCATATAGTTAGCTTATGGTTCTCGATCAAGATTGTTCAAATGGTGGCCGTTTGGTCAAATTTGGGCCCTCTCTAGGGTGCCCATGCTTGACATAGATTAATATAGGGAACAACAAACAAACTCTTCTCTGAGACCTCGATGTTACATGTAGCGTAAGCTTATGTTGATTCAAATGGTGACGCTGAGATTAAATTTGTCCCCGCACAGTGGGTCTCAGTTTTACACAGAAAAATGTTTAAACAAAATATTCTTCAAACGCTAGAGGTCTAATATGTTGCACGTAGAATAATCTTATGGCACTCAATCAAGTTCGATCAAACGGTTATTCTGGGGTTAACATGTTTTACATAGGCTTTTATGGAACACTAATTGAAACAGTTTTTTTTTAAAATTATAAATGGTTTATTCAGACAATTCTAATGGGTCATAAGGCCCTTGATGATCAAACAATTACATAAACTTGACAGTGATAGTGAAGTATATATACAAAATTATACCAACAACTAACACAATGGACAGAAGCGTATTCATATGTATATAAGGTATCAAATAATACTTTAGAAATTAAAGAAGCACTACCTATATCTACGCGATTTTTAATGTAAAATATTAAATCCTCAATATTACTGCATTTTTATGTATACGAAGCTATTTTATGAGTATTCTAAGACGAAACATGGTTCGTATTCCAATTCTGTAAATTATTAATTATGATCAAAACAATATCTTGAATAAAATGCTGCCCTGCCGTTTATTCCTGCCGGAGAACTACGAGTTTTTACGATTTTCTCGGACATGCGCAATGCGATTCAGTTGAACGAAAACAAACTATTCGGGGCAGTTCCGATAGTAAACGAATCGATCGGAACTCTTCGCCAATCCGACGAGGCAGTTCCGATTGTAAACGAATAAGATCGGAAAATCTCCGCAATCAGCTTGTCTAAAACAATTACGAATACAATTTCAAACATCCGATCTTTTCAATCCTGTTTTTCCCCAGCAAAACGCATATTACATGGGGTGAAATTATTGCCATTTACCTTTTTCAAAGTCCTCTTTATAATTAAGTAAAGTTTATATCAATTGGTGGACAAAAAGATATAGGTAGAGCCTCTTTAATGTTGTTGTTGTTTTTCTTACTTTCACCTCACATATGCAGAGAAGGTGACTGAACCATTACATTGAATATCTAATATGTTCATGTTCATATTTATATTAATCTGTATATATTATTACATTTAACTAACGTGAAAAATGGAACGAAACTAACTGGTACACACATGTATATACATATTTAGTAATAAGCAAAACACACTTATAACGCAAACATGCATCTTTAGAATAACAGCAAAAACAAAACCGGCTTTCGTACATGTATTTACTTATACACCATTATTCGTTTCTAATTTCAAAGACTTTATATGTAAAAATGCTAAGGTTTTGAAATATCTTTCTAGTATTCGCATTTGAAAAGTTCTAAAAATGTGATCATGTTAGGTCTTTTTTCAAAAATATTTACTTATGTACTGATTTCTTATTTCATTAAACACGTTACATTCAACAAAGTGATATTTGTCTTCAAGTTTATTGCTTGCAGACGACGCATTTTCTTTCATGTATTGTTGACTGACTGGTTTTTGCCATCTTCGAACTTCTATTTCAAGGGTATTAGAGGACACACGTAACAAGAGACATTGCCTGTCTAAACTTTGGTGTTTATGTGCTTTAGATATGTCTTAAATTCAAAATTATAATCAACGATCAGCTTATAAAACATTGCCCTACTAGAATTCTCTAACCTTGAATACCAATTTTGGAAGATATTATTTATTCTATGTTTTACACACTGTTAGTATAAAACAATTCCTTATTGTCAACCGCTTGCTATAACCATGCATGATGAAAACAAAGAGATTCTAACAAGTTTTATCGAAGAAACTAACCCGCCAGTTAACGGCAAAATTACACTGCAAAACATTTAGTAAAAAATCTGTCCATGTGTTCAGGTCACATAATAATGTGTATTTGCCGATTACAAGTAAAGGTTTATTTACGGGTTCTTAAAATACCCGTGATTGTATATGTATATATTTACGTTTAATATGTTCAGCTAATACTTAATTATTCTTGTATGTCTTTGCTTTACAAGACTCGTTCTTCCATATTTGCAATAAATACAATCGTGATGTGTTAATCGTTTAACCTGTAATACTTGTTTGCATAATCGTGTATGCACTCGTTCGTTCTATATGTAATGCTTTTATAAATCCCCAAACCTCAGAGACATAATTTAGTACGGGAACAATATTTTTTTCGAACAAATCAAGTTTGTGCTATAATAGTAACCATTGAGTCACAATTTTTCCCGCACAGTTTTACATTTCTATTGAAAATCATATACAAAATAATTCTTATTTTAAAATATACTTCTCTGAACGTACCATACCTATTATATCTTAACCAAGTTTCTACAATGGACATAAGTTGAGCATTTCAGGACCAAAATTGTCCTTTTGCTTTTATAATATTTTATATTCAAATGAACAATTATTGAGGTATTCTAATAAAGTATTAACACTGGTGAATGTTTCGTCTGTGTCATTAAACGTTTCAACCCTCCCCACCACCAACCACCCCATACCCACTGTTTGTGTTCATTAGTTCTAAGCCTTTATCCGTAAGTCACAATAACGTTCGTGTGATGTTGTCTGCCGACTTTAAAATTTTGCTCCTACTAGCAATCATTATTATTATTATTACTGATCCTTTCGGTATTTGAGCCTAATCTTTGGTTTAAACATTTTTTTTTTAATTTCAAATATATACAAAAATACACATTATTGCTACACGAGAAACAAAAGGATCAGAACGAAAATATTGGACATTTTAAGGTAAGATAGCGGTAAAGTTACATATTGAATGGAATCAAATGGTACAACCATTGCATTAAGTGACATAATAAAAACATTGAAAGTTAAAGCAATACACTATTGCCCAAACGACTTACGGCTTTTATACATTACATGGTCAGAGTATTAACTTTCATACCCCAACCAACCCCTTCTACAAGAAGCAACAACGAGGTTGGCTGGGGTATGAAATAAAACCTTAATTTCGGCTTAAAAAGTTTGCATATGGTAAAATTAAAACATTTAGTAGGTAATTTTAAACAGGTTATCACATTTGTTTCAGCAAAATATGTGTTTATGTTATTGTCGAAATATCCGTTATAAAATCCTGCTAATATAAAACTTCCCATCACTTAATGGAATTAAGGCGGAACCACGTAATGAAGAATACCGCTTTGGGCCTGTTACACCTAAATTAGGGGTCAAGCCAGATTCCAAAAATAGGGAGAAGTGACAAACAGGGAGAAGTTTTTCAAATCAGGGAGACTTGAGGTTGGTCGACATGAGACGTACGATTAAATATCGATTAACCAATTCGTAACCACTTGCATGATATTTTATTAATTATTTGTATTGGGATTATTACTGTTATAATAAGTAAAATAATGCATAATCTAATAAAGCATGTATTATTATTATCATTTTGTTATTAATATTATTATTATTTTCCCACGACCTTACAAACTTCAAAGTGAACAGTGCCAAAAATACTTTCTGTCTTGACCATACCAACTGAAATAGTATAACTTTATTTATTTTTTTATTTTTTCCCCCTGGCAGACTTTCATCAGCTTTACGTCTTTGATCGGAGTGAGATTTAGATGCATTTTCAACCCTAACCAACTTGACAGAGACATGTTGATCGAATGCACTTCGTTTCATTTTTATTGAAAAATACTAATTATTCGATAATTACCTCACTCTTAGTTTTCATTCATACCCGCATTGAGTAACAAAAAACAAAATCATTAACTAATCCGTAAACATAGATACGTTATTGATGTTTATGTCTATCGTAGGATACAATACATTTCCGCTGATTTCTCCCGTCCATAAAACAATCACAAACAAACTCGCTTTATACCATACACATTTCTTTATTTCATAATTAGCCGTCAATAAAACACACAATCAAAGTTCGTAATTTTGCTTATTAAAGATTCTTTACAACTGTGCCGATGTCAATCATATAATTTATATACACCGTATTTTAAATTTATTTATCGCATTTTTTTGATTTTTCAAAGTACCTCGTTGTCAATCATATTCATAACCCCCGCCCTTCCGCAGTATTTTGTAGTACGATTTTTAATTATTCACCAAACGAAAAAATACGACAGCTTTGATTGGTTTACTTAAATAGAATGCGCACATGATTCCCCACATGATCTAATCACGTGATCGCCTAACGAGCAAACATGGTGGTTAATATTCACATCTCGCCTTTGGCAAGCCGATAAAGATCGATAATTAGGCTATTGCCCTGATTAGATAAGAATCGGGTTGTTATTTAATGGTAATGGGATTAAATAAGGTACGTGTGATACACGCGCTGATTGTATATTTTAGAGGCTTTTGTTTATTATGAGGTTAATCACATTTGAAATTGCCGAAATTGACCCGAATTTGCCGAAAATGACGACGACTCAAATTTCGCCCCACATGAATAAAAAAGCGAAGTCGGCCAAATTAAAGCGAAGTTTTTAGCGACTTCGCCTAATCGCGTGACCTTATATTATCTCTCAGTAATAGACTCAATAAAACCGACTGCTACTTGAAATCCCCTTATAGGTATGTATTCAACAAATTCTCCTGTTCAAAATGAACAATTAACAATTGTACAAGATGTGTTCAACTTTGTTTAATTTTATTTTCTTCTTCGACTGTCATTAAAAATACGTGATTTAATTATATGTGACTGTCTTTTAGACCTGATGCATTTAAAAATAATTTCCGATTTCACGCGATCCGCTTTAAATAACATAATGTTTCTATTGCCGTACAGTTTTACCTTAAACCAACATAATTCCAGTACATGCTTATACAAATTGTTCAGAAATGTGTGTGTAATTTAAATATGATCGTATGTTTAATTTTAAAATACAAAAAAATATATATATAAAAAATGAAATAAAAGTGTTAATTTTATAGCAATAGTATGAAATTGACAGGACGGTTTGCTGGTATTTACGCGACGATTTTATAAATTAACAATTAAGGTATCTTTGTTCAAAATGTATTTGTTTTTGTTGTGATAGTTGTTTGCAAATGTAGGTGTTTTGCCCACAACTCTTTAGTAATATATTTTTAAAATTTATTCTAAAAATAAAGTATTAAAAGGGATTTGTTTTTATAGAGGAGAACATCATAACAATACCAGCACTTGACGTTTTGAACTAGATTTGTCATAAATTTTATCCGAGACTTTCAAAGCATTGAATGGCCAGGTAAATGTTCGTTGAAATCGCGAAAACCGAAAAATAGCAAAACAATACATTTTCCTCGTGTTTACGTTCACACATGGACGTATCTGAATACTGTAACTCTAAGCGACAATTTACAAGCAGTGTTTCCTTAATATAAATTGTGGTTATTTTCATAATTGAAAAAATGTTCTTCAAATCGCATTCTCTCCCCTTTTCGAAAATATGAATGCAGCCCAATTATGAAGCACATTAGTGTGTGTTTATGTCATATTTATTTTTATCACATGAAACTGCTTGTATTCCGTATAATATACCCATTACGTATTTCCTTATATTAACCATGTGTAATACATGGCGACCGAAATTTCAAAATTCAAAAATTCAAAATTCAAAATTTCAAAAATTTCAAAAATTTCAAAAATTCAAAATTCAAAATTCAAAATTTCAAAATTCGCAATTTCAAAATTCAAAAATTTCAAGCTTCAAACATTTCAAAATTCAAAAATTTCAAAAATCAAAATTTTGGAATTTTGAAATTGGAATTTTGAAATTTTGAATTTTGAATTTTGGAATTTTGAATTTTGAATTTTGAAATTTTGGAAGTTTGAATTTTGAATTTTGAAATTTTGAAATTGGAATTTTCAAAATTCATGTGATAAAAAGGATCTGACACTCGTTGTCATTTCATACAACATTTTATTAAATTCGTCCAGGAATTTGCTATTAAGCTCGCCAGAGGCTCGCTTAATAACAAATTCCTGAACTCCTTTAATACAATCTTTTATCATATAACGTCCCTTGTTAGCAGTGTCGAACACCCATTTAATATTCTATTGTATTACACACGTGTAATCCAACATGGAACGCTTTTGATTGGTTGAGTTAAACCTGTAACACTACGCAAGATTATTAACTGAAACTATTTTATTTATTACAAATTCACCCAGATCTGAGTCATAAACTTTCTATTTGTGACAGCTTATAAAAATAATGCACGTTATACAAAACATTGTTGTTGGTTTGTTAAAAAGTTGGCGTAAACTGCTATTTTGTAAAGAGGTAAAACACGAACTCTTTTATACGCAACGTCGTGTGTGAAATGCGACGTTACGACGTCACATATTTTATGACGTTTTGGCGCTAAAGTGTGTCTGACGTCGTGGCGGTTCTATGTCCATCTGAATTATTTTTTACTAATTTGATTGCAATGTTATGTGATAAAAAGGATCTTAAACTCATTCCCATTCCATATAAGATTTATGAAACTCGTTATGAATTATATTTAATTTTAACTCGCCAAAAGGCTCGTTAAAATAAAAATAATTTATAACTCGTTTCATAAATCTTATAGGAAATGGGAACTCGTTTAAGATTCTCTATGTATGAAATGACAACTCATGTCAGATCCTCTATATATTGTACAGTTTCCATTTAAATAAACATATTCGGGATAAAGGTCAATATATTTAATTAAATTACAAAATGAATGTGTTACGTTATAAGTTGAACACCTCTTGTATTAACATTTTACTTTCAAACGTTTGCCATGCGATACATGATACAAACATCTATAGTTATGTTAACAGTACATACAATTTAGTTGTAATCGTTTTAAATAATACAACGCGAGTCAAAACTCTAGATTAGAACTGGGATATATCATAATAACACACACATATATATACGAATATTATATATCCGCCTGTCAGCAGCGAAATATTCTGTCTTGGCGGGTGAATGTCCACTATCAACAGCCAAAAATACGAGGTCAAAGTCGCCTTACAGCTAGCAAAACATAAAGGTGAAAGTTGACTGCCCTTCGGGAAATTCCCCTGTCCAAGCCGCCACTCCAATACTGTTTATATGCGCTGTTAAACTTCATTTTTCCGTGGCTAATTAGTTAATTACGTATTTCCCAACGCTACATGAAACTGGCCATTGAAAAAGCATGTAAAGCTTGCTTATTTATTGCTAACATGTGTCATGACTAATTAGCTCACATATATAAATTGAAACCCGATAACAATTTTTCTTTGAATAGCATTGCTATATTGAATATTGACTTGGGTTTATCTATATCATACGTTGTACTTTTATAAAAGAAAAGATAACATTTAGCTGATATATTAAATACAAAGTTTAATTGTTTTAGCACAAAAATTAAAGCAAAACACAAATAATGAAAACTTGCTTCTACATATATGTATTTTCTTTTATTTGATTACTACGTAAAACAAACTAATATTATATGGGTCTTACCTTTCAATAAAAAGTTGAATAACATCATTTTCTGATGCAGATGTATGTCTAACAGTGATTATCAGTTATCTGTACATATTTCTCCACCTATAACTCACAACACCCAATTATCTATACATCTTTTCCCACCCATAACCCACAACATCCCACATACAATAGGCTGGAAATAGATCCTTAACGTAAACGTTTGATAGGAGTGAACGCGAAACGATCGTATCTATACATGCTCTGTATAAATTCAGAACATATGAAAACAATATTTTCGCGTTTAACCCTCGCCATGTAGGAATGTAAAAGAAATTTGCAGTCGTAGTTTAACAAATTGTGTAAATTCAAAACAATACAAGTTAATTTTATTATCTTTAAAATCGGTTTACATCTTGTAATAAGTACCACAAATCTTCACAATTAAAATACACACAAAGACAGAATTTAATCTGTAAACATAATGGAATTATAAAGAAAGATAGTCTATAACAAAACACAGAATACACACTTTGATGTTCATAGCATAACTGCCTGTTAATTTTAGTTTATGTTTCAATGTGAATATTAGGCAGTCCGCTTGAGCCATTGCTAAGTCGTGTACTTCGTGCCGCAGTCTCGTTCTGAAGACAAAAGTTTATGGTCTGCTCGCTTCCATGTTGGTTTTGTACGAGGTTCTCCAAGTCAGATGTGTCCAAATACATCTTCGATACTAAAGTGAGGAATCTGCAAAATAAATAAATAAGATGATCCAGGGGATAGAAATGTTAATAAAAAAATAGTGCAAAGTGTGGTTATACGTGGTTTCGCAAACGTACCATACCTATTATATCTTAACCAAGTTTCTACAATGGACATAAGTTGAGCATTTCAGGACCAAAATGGTCCTTTTGCTTTTATAATATTTTATATTCAAATGAACAATTATTGAGGTATTCTAATAAAGTATTAACACTGGTGAATGTTTCGTCTGTGTCATTAAACGTTTCAACCCTCCCCACCACCAACCACCCCATACCCACTGTTTGTGTTCATTAGTTCTAAGCCTTTATCCGTAAGTCACAATAACGTTCGTGTGATGTTGTGTGCCGACTTTAAAATTTTGCTCCTACTAGCAATCATTATTATTATTATTACTGATCCTTTCGGTATTTGAGCCTAATCTTTGGTTTAAACATTTTTTTTTTAATTTCAAATATATGCAAAAATACACATTATTGCTACACGAGAAACAAAAGGATCAGAACGAAAATATTGGACATTTTAAGGTAAGATAGCGGTAAAGTTACAGTTTGAATGGAATCAAATGGTACAACCATTGCATTAAGTGACATAATAAAAACATTGAAAGTTAAAGCAATACACTATTGCCCAAACGACTTACGGCTTTTATACATTACATGGTCAGAGTATTAACTTTCATACCCCAACCAACCCCTTCTACAAGAAGCAACAACGAGGTTGGCTGGGGTATGAAATAAAACCTTAATTTCGGCTTAAAAAGTTTGCATATGGTAAAATTAAAACATTTAGTAGGTAATTTTAAACAGGTTATCACATTTGTTTCAGCAAAATATGTGTTTATGTTATTGTCGAAATATCCGTTATAAAATCCTGCTAATATAAAACTTCCCATCACTTAATGGAATTAAGGCGGAACCACGTAATGAAGAATACCGCTTTGGGCCTGTTACACCTAAATTAGGGGTCAAGCCAGATTCCAAAAATAGGGAGAAGTGACAAACAGGGAGAAGTTTTTCAAATCAGGGAGACTTGAGGTTGGTCGACATGAGACGTACGATTAAATATCGATTAACCAATTCGTAACCACTTGCATGATATTTTATTAATTATTTGTATTGGGATTATTACTGTTATAATAAGTAAAATAATGCATAATCTAATAAAGCATGTATTATTATTATCATTTTGTTATTAATATTATTATTATTTTCCCACGACCTTACAAACTTCAAAGTGAACAGTGCCAAAAATACTTTCTGTCTTGACCATACCAACTGAAATAGTATAACTTTATTTATTTTTTTATTTTTTCCCCCTGGCAGACTTTCATCAGCTTTACGTCTTTGATCGGAGTGAGATTTAGATGCATTTTCAACCCTAACCAACTTGACAGAGACATGTTGATCGAATGCACTTCGTTTCATTTTTATTGAAAAATACTAATTATTCGATAATTACCTCACTCTTAGTTTTCATTCATACCCGCATTGAGTAACAAAAAACAAAATCATTAACTAATCCGTAAACATAGATACGTTATTGATGTTTATGTCTATCGTAGGATACAATACATTTCCGCTGATTTCTCCCGTCCATAAAACAATCACAAACAAACTCGCTTTATACCATACACATTTCTTTATTTCATAATTAGCCGTCAATAAAACACACAATCAAAGTTCGTAATTTTGCTTATTAAAGATTCTTTACAACTGTGCCGATGTCAATCATATAATTTATATACACCGTATTTTAAATTTATTTATCGCATTTTTTTGATTTTTCGAAGTACCTCGTTGTCAATCATATTCATAACCCCCGCCCTTCCGCAGTATTTTGTAGTACGATTTTTAATTATTCACCAAACGAAAAAATACGACAGCTTTGATTGGTTTACTTAAATAGAATGCGCACATGATTCCCCACATGATCTAATCACGTGATCGCCTAACGAGCAAACATGGTGGTTAATATTCACATCTCGCCTTTGGCAAGCCGATAAAGATCGATAATTAGGCTATTGCCCTGATTAGATAAGAATCGGGTTGTTATTTAATGGTAATGGGATTAAATAAGGTACGTGTGATACACGCGCTGATTGTATATTTTAGAGGCTTTTGTTTATTATGAGGTTAATCACATTTGAAATTGCCGAAATTGACCCGAATTTGCCGAAAATGACGACGACTCAAATTTCGCCCCACATGAATAAAAAAGCGAAGTCGGCCAAATTAAAGCGAAGTTTTTAGCGACTTCGCCTAATCGCGTGACCTTATATTATCTCTCAGTAATAGACTCAATAAACCGACTGCTACTTGAAATCCCCTTATAGGTATGTATTCAACAAATTCTCCTGTTCAAAATGAACAATTAACAATTGTACAAGATGTGTTCAACTTTGTTTAATTTTATTTTCTTCTTCGACTGTCATTAAAAATACGTGATTTAATTATATGTGACTGTCTTTTAGACCTGATGCATTTAAAAATAATTTCCGATTTCACGCGATCCGCTTTAAATAACATAATGTTTCTATTGCCGTACAGTTTTACCTTAAACCAACATAATTCCAGTACATGCTTATACAAATTGTTCAGAAATGTGTGTGTAATTTAAATATGATCGTATGTTTAATTTTAAAATACAAAAAAATATATATATAAAAAATGAAATAAAAGTGTTAATTTTATAGCAATAGTATGAAATTGACAGGACGGTTTGCTGGTATTTACGCGACGATTTTATAAATTAACAATTAAGGTATCTTTGTTCAAAATGTATTTGTTTTTGTTGTGATAGTTGTTTGCAAATGTAGGTGTTT
>JAWPHD010017038.1:0-46766 GCA_037043455.1 Cyrtodaria siliqua | reverse complement strand
CTGACATGCCAAAGTTATCAAATGCTTCACATTATAACATAAACATTCAGGACTTATTTCTTTCAGTATATATAATGAAAAAATAGCCGACAAAATTGATGCAAGTCGTAAAACTAGCTATACAAGATATGTACCATTCAAGGTACAGTCAACCAAAAATACGCATCAAAATAAAAAACAATTACAAGTGAAAATAGAAGCCAAGTATGCGACATAATCAAAATAAAGGGTTGGCAATAGGCCTGCCGACTTGGAACGGTCTGTAACAAAACGTCCGCTGGTGATTTAAACCAGATTCTAAGTTGTGCCAAATCTTACTCTTTACCTATTGCCATCCCAATAAAACGGGAGAAATCCGGCTATTACCTCTAACGAACTAGGCAACATTGTAAGTATAGCACAAACTAGGCAGCATTGTAAGTATAACACAAACTAGGCAGCATTGTAAGTATAGCACAAACTAGGCAACATTGGAAGTATAACACAAACTAGGCAGCATTGTAAGTATAGCACAAACTAGGCAGCATTGTAAGTATAGCACAAACTATGCAGCATTGTAAGTATAACACAAACTAGGCGACATTGTAAGTATAACACAAACTAGGCAGCATTGTAAGTATAGCACAAACTAGGCAGCATTGTAAGTATAACACAAACTAGGCAGCATTGTAAGTATAACACAAACTAGGCAGCATTGTAAGTATAACACAAACTAGGCAGCATTGTAATTATAACACAAACTAGGCAAGCATTGTAAGTATAGCACAAACTAGGCAGCATTGTAAGTATAACACAAACTAGGCAACATTGTAAGTATAACAAAAACTAGGCAGCATTGTAAGTATAGCACAAACTAGGCAGCATTGTAAGTGAAGCACAAACTAGGCAGCATTGTAAGTATAGCACAAACTAGGCAGCATTGTAATTATAGCACAAACTAGGAAATATTGTAAGTACAACACAAACTAGGCAGCATTGTAAGTATAACACAAACTAGGCAGCAATGTAAGTATAACACAAACTAGGCAGCATTGTAAGTATAGCACAAACTAGGCAGCATTGTAAGTATAACACAAACTAGGCAGCATTGTAAGTATAGCACAAACTAGGCAGCATTGTAAGTATAACACAAACTAAGCAGCATTGTAAGTATAACACAAACTAGGCAGCATTGTAAGTATAGCACAAACTAGGCAGCATTGTAAGTATAGCACAAACTAGGCAGCATTGTAAGTATAACACAATCTAGAAAGCAATGTAAGTATAACACAAACTAATCAGCATTGTAAGTATAACACAAACTAGGCAGCATTGTAAGTATAGCACAAACTAGGCAGCATTGTAAGTATAACACAAACTAGGCAGCATTTTAAGTATAGCACAAACTAGGCAGCATTGTAAGTATAACACAAACTAGGCAGCACTGTAAGTATAACACAAACCAGGCAGCATAGTAAGTATAACACAAACTAGGCAGCATTGTAAGTATAACACAAACCAGGCACTAGGCAGCAATGTAAGTATAACACAAACCAGGCACTAGGCAGCAATGTAAGTATAACACAAACTAGGCAGCATTATAAATATAATACAAACTAGGCAGCATTGTAAGTATAACACAAACCAGGTAGCATTGTAAGTATAACACAAACCAGGTAGCATTGTAAGTATAACACAAACTAGGCAGCATTGTAAGTATAACACAAACCAGGTAGCATTGTAAGTATAACACAAACCAGGTAGCATTGTAAGTATAACACAAACCAGGTAGCATTGTAAGTATAACACAAACCAGGCACTAGGCAGCAATGTAAGTATAACACAAACCAGGCACTAGGCAGCATTGTAAGTATAACACAAACCAGGTAGCATTGTAAGTATAACACAAACCAGGCACTAGGCAGCATTGTAAGTATAACACAAACCAGGTAGCATTGTAAGTATAACACAAACCAGGCACTAGGCAGCAATGTAAGTATAACACAAACCAGGCAGCATAGTAAGTATAACACAAACTAGGCAGCATTGTAAATATAATACAAACTAGGCAGCATTGTAAGTATAACACAAACCAGGCAGCATTGTAAATATAATACAAACTAGGCAGCATTGTAAGTATAACACAAACCAGGTAGCATTGTAAGTATAACACAAACCAGACACTAGGCAGCAATATAAGTATACCACAAACTAGGTAGCATTGTAAGTATAACACAACTAGTCAGCATTGTAAGTATAGCACAAACTAGGCAGCATTGTAAGTATAACACAAACCAGGCACTAGGCAGCAATATAAGTATACCACAAACTAGGTAGCATTGTAAGTATAACACAAACTAGTCAGCATTGTAAGTATAGCACAAACTAGGTAGCATTGTAAGTATAACACAAACCAGGCACTAGGCAGCAATATAAGTATACCACAAACTAGGTAGCATTGTAAGTATAATACAAACTAGGCAGCACTGTAAGTATAACACAAACCAGGCAGCATTATAAATATAATACAAACTAGGCAGCATTGTAAGTATAACACAAACCAGGTAGCATTGTAAGTATAACACAAACCAGGCACTAGGCAGCAATATAAGTATACCACAAACTAGGTAGCATTGTAAGTATAACACAAACTAGTCAGCATTGTAAGTATAGCACAAACTAGGCAGCATTGTAAGTATAACACAAACTAGGCAGCATTGTAAGTACAAAACAAACTAGGCAGTATTGTAAGTATACCACAAACTAGGCAGCACTGTAAGTATAACACAAACCAGGCAGCATAGTAAGTATAACACAAACTAGGCAGCATTATAAATATAATACAAACTAGGCAGCATTGTAAGTATAACACAAACCAGGTAGCATTGTAAGTATAACACAAACCAGGCACTAGGCAGCAATGTAAGTATAACACAAACCAGGCAGCATAGTAAGTATAACACAAACTAGGCAGCATTGTAAGTATAACACAAACTAGGCAGCATTATAAGTATAACACAAACTAGGCAGCATTATAAGTACAAAACAAACTAGGCAGTATTGTAAGTATAACACAAACTAGGCAGCATTGTAAGTATAACACAAACTAGGCAGCATTATAAGTACAAAACAAACTAGGCAGTATTGTAAGTATAACACAAACTAGGCACTAGGCAGCAATGTAAGTATAACACAAACCAGGCAGCATAGTAAGTATAACACAAACTAGGCAGCATTGTAAGTATAACACAAACTAGGCAGCATTATAAGTATAACACAAACTAGGCAGCATTATAAGTACAAAACAAACTAGGCAGTATTGTAAGTATAACACAAACTAGGCAGCATTGTAAGTATAACACAAACTAGGCAGCATTATAAGTACAAAACAAACTAGGCAGTATTGTAAGTATAACACAAACCAGGCACTAGGCAGCAATGTAAGTATAACACAAACCAGGCAGCATAGTAAGTATAACACAAACTAGGCAGCATTGTAAGTATAACACAAACTAGGCAGCATTATAAGTATAACACAAACTAGGCAGCATTATAAGTACAAAACAAACTAGGCAGTATTGTAAGTATAACACAAACTAGGCAGCATTGTAAGTATAACACAAACTAGGCAGCATTATAAGTACAAAACAAACTAGGCAGCATTATAAGTATAACACAAACTAGGCAGCATTATAAGTACAAAACAAACTAGGCAGTATTGTAAGTATAACACAAACTAGGCAGCATTGTAAGTATAACACAAACTAGGCAGCATTATAAGTATAACACAAACTAGGCAGCATTATAAGTACAAAACAAACTAGGCAGTATTGTAAGTATAACACAAACTAGGCAGCATTGTAAGTACAAAACAAACTAGGCAGTATTGTAAGTATACCACAAACTAGGCAGCACTGTAAGTATAACACAAACCAGGCAGCATAGTAAGTATAACACAAACTAGGCAGCATTATAAGTATAATACAAACTAGGCAGCATTATAAGTATAATACAAACTAGGCAGCATTGTAAGTATACCACAAACTAGGCAGCATTATAAGTATAATACAAACTAGGCAGCATTGTAAGTATACCACAAACTAGGCAGCATTGTAAGTATAACACAAACCAGGTAGCATTGTAAGTATAACACAAACCAGGTAGCATTGTAAGTATAACACAAACCAGGTAGCATTGTAAGTATAACACAAACCAGGCACTAGGCAGCAATGTAAGTATAACACAAACTAGGCAGCATTATAAATATAATACAAACTAGGCAGCATTGTAAGTATAACACAAACCAGGTAGCATTGTAAGTATAACACAAACCAGGCACTAGGCAGCATTGTAAGTATAACACAAACCAGGTAGCATTGTAAGTATAACACAAACCAGGCACTAGGCAGCAATGTAAGTATAACACAAACCAGGCAGCATAGTAAGTATAACACAAACTAGGCAGCATTGTAAATATAATACAAACTAGGCAGCATTATAAGTATAACACAAACCAGGCAGCATTGTAAGTATAACACAAACCAGGTAGCATTGTAAGTATAACACAAACCAGGCACTAGGCAGCAATATAAGTATACCACAAACTAGGTAGCATTGTAAGTATAACACAAACTAGTCAGCATTGTAAGTATAGCACAAACTAGGCAGCATTGTAAGTATAACACAAACTAGGCAGCATTGTAAGTACAAAACAAACTAGGCAGTATTGTAAGTATACCACAAACTAGGCAGCACTGTAAGTATAACACAAACCAGGCAGCATAGTAAGTATAACACAAACTAGGCAGCATTATAAATATAATACAAACTAGGCAGCATTGTAAGTATAACACAAACCAGGTAGCATTGTAAGTATAACACAAACCAGGCACTAGGCAGCAATGTAAGTATAACACAAACCAGGCAGCATAGTAAGTATAACACAAACTAGGCAGCATTGTAAATATAATACAAACTAGGCAGCATTATAAGTATAACACAAACTAGGCAGCATTGTTAGTATACCACAAACTAGGCAGCATTGTAAGTATACCACAAACTAGGCAGCAATGTAAGTATAACACAAATTAGGCAGCATTATAAGTATAACACAAACTAGGCAGCATTATAAGTATAACACAAACTAGGCAGCATTGTTAGTATACCACAAACTAGGCAGCATTGTGAGTATACCACAAACTAGGCAGCAATGTAAGTATAACACAAACTAGGCAGCATTATAAGTATAACACAAACTAGGCAGCATTATAAGTATAACACAAACTAGGCAGCATTGTTAGTATACCACAAACTAGGCAGCATTGTAAGTATACCACAAACTAGGCAGCAATGTAAGTATAACACAAATTAGGCAGCATTGTAAGTAAAGCACAAACTAGGCAGCATTGTAAGTATAATACAAACTAGGCAGCATTGTAAGTATACCACAAACTAGGCAGCAATGTAAGTATAACACAAATTAGGCAGCATTGTAAGTATAATACAAACTAGGCAGCATTGTAAGTATACCACAAACTAGGCAGCAATGTAAGTATAACACAAACTAGGCAGCATTGTAAGTATAATACAAACTAGGCAGCATTGTAAGTATACCACAAACTAGGCAGCAATGTAAGTATAACACAAATTTGGCAGCATTGTAAGTAAAGCACAAACTAGGCAGCATTGTAAGTATAGCACAAACTAGGCAGCATTGTAAGTATAACACAAACCAGGCACTAGGCAGCAATGTAAGTATACCACAAACTAGGTAGCATTGTAAGTATAACACAAACTAGTCAGCATTGTAAGTATAGCACAAACTAGGCAGCATTGTAAGTATAACACAAACTAGGCAGCATTGTAAGTACAAAACAAACTAGGCAGTATTGTAAGTATACCACAAACTAGGCAGCAATGTAAGTATAACACAAATTAGGCAGCATTGTAAGTAAAGCACAAACTAGGCAGCATTGTTAGTATAGCACAAACTAGGCAGCATTGTAAGTATAACACAAACCAGGCACTAGGCAGCAATGTAAGTATACCACAAACTAGGTAGCATTGTAAGTATAACACAAACTAGTCAGCATTGTAAGTATAGCACAAACTAGGCAGCATTGTAAGTATAACACAAACTAGGCAGCATTGTAAGTACAAAACAAACTAGGCAGTATTGTAAGTATAACACAAACTAGGCAGCATTGTAAGTACAACACAAACTAGGCAGCATTGTAAGTATAACACAAACTAGGCAGCATTGTAAGTATACCACAAACTAGACAGCATTGTAAGCATAACAAAAACCAGGCAGCATTGTAAGTATAACACAAACCAGGCACTAGGCAGCAATGTAAGTATAACACAAACTAGGAAGCATTGTATAACACAAACTAGGAAGCATTGTAAGTATACCACAAACTAGGCAGCATTGTAAGTATAACACAAACTAGGCAGCATTATAAGTATAGCACAAACTAGGCAGCATTGTAAGTATACCACAAACTAGGCAGCATTGTAAGTATAACACAAACTAGGCAGCATTGTAAGTATAACACAAACTAGGCAGCAATGTAAGTATACCACAAACTAGGCAGCATTGTAAGTATACCACAAACTAGGCAGCATTGTAAGTATACCACAAACTAGGCAGCATTGTAAGTAAAACACAAACTAGGCAGCAATGTAAGTATAACACAAACTAGGAAGCATTGTATAACACAAACTAGGCAGCATTGTAAGTATACCACAAACTAGGCAGCATTGTAAATAAAACACAAACTAGGCAGCATTATAAGTATAGCACAAACTAGGCAGCATTGTAAGTATACCACAAACTAGGCAGCATTGTAAGTATAACACAAACTAGGCAGCATTGTAAGTATACCACAAACTAGGCAGCAATGTAAGTATACCACAAACTAGGCAGCAATGTAAGTATACCACAAACTAGGCAGCAATGTAAGTATAACACAAACCAGGCACTAGGCAGCAATGTAAGTATAACACAAACTAGGCAGCATTGTAAGTATACCACAAACTAGGCAGCAATGTAAGTACAACACAAACTAGGCAGCATTGTAAGTACAACACAAACTAGGCAGCATTGTAAGTATAACACAAACTAGGCAGCATTGTAAGTATAACACAAACTAGGCAGCATTGTAAGTATACCACAAACTAGGCAGCATTGTAAGTATAACACAAACCAGGCAGCATTGTAAGTATACCACAAACTAGACAGCATTGTAAGCATAACAAAAACCAGGCAGCATTGTAAGTATAACACAAACCAGGCACTAGGCAGCAATGTAAGTATAACACAAACTAGGAAGCATTGTATAACACAAACTAGGAAGCATTGTAAGTATACCACAAACTAGGCAGCAATGTAAGTATACCACAAACTAGGCAGCAATGTAAGTATAACACAAACCAGGCACTAGGCAGCAATGTAAGTATACCACAAACTAGGCAGCATTGTAAGTACAACACAAACCAAGCAGCATTGTAAGTACAACACAAACTAGGCAGCATTGTAAGTATAACACAATCTAGGAAGCAATGTAAGTATAACACAAACTAGGCAACATTGTAAGTATAAAACAAACTAGGCAGCATTGTAAGTATAGCATAAACTAGGCAACATTGTAAGTATAACACAAACTAGGCAGCATTGTAAGTATAGCATAAACTAGGAAGCAATGTAAGTATAGAACAAACTAGGCAGCATTGTAAGTATACCACAAACTAGGCAGCATTGTAAGTATACCACAAACTAGGCAGCCATGTTAGTATAACACAAACTAGGCAGCATTGTAAGTATACCACAAACTAGGCAGCAATGTAAGTATACTACAAACTAGGCGGCATTGTAAGTATAACACAAACTAAGCAGCATTGTAAGTATAACACAAACCAGGCACTAGGCAGCAATGTAAATATAACACAAACTAGGCAGCATTGTAAGTATACCACAAACTAGGCAGCAATGTAAGTATAACACAAACCAGGCAGCATTGTAAGTATAACACAAACTAGACAGCATTGTAAGTATGACACAAACCAGGCAGCATTGTAAGTATAACACAAACTAGACAGCATTGTAAGTATAACACAAACCAGGCAGCATTGTAAGTATAACACAAACCAGGCACTAGGCAGCAATGTAAGTATAACACAAACTAGGCAGCATTGTAAGTATAGCACAACTAGGCAGCATTGTAAGTATAACACAAACTAGGCAGCATTGTAAGTATAACACAAACTAGGCAGCATTGTAAGTATACCACAAACTAGGGGAGCATTGTAAGTATAACACAAACGTTAGTATAACACAAACTAGGCAGCATTGTAAGTATAACACAAACTAGGCAGCATTGTAAGTATAACACAAACTAGGCAACATTGTAAGTATAACACAAACTAGGCAGCATTGTAAGTATAGCATAAACTAGGCAGCATTGTAAGTATAGCACAAACTAGGAAGCAATGTAAGTATAGAACAAACTAGGCAGCATTGTAAGTATACCACAAACTAGGCAGCATTGTAAGTATACCACAAACTAGGCAGCCATGTTAGTATAACACAAACTAGGCAGCATTGTAAGTATACCACAAACTAGGCAGCAATGTAAGTATACTACAAACTAGGCAGCATTGTAAGTATAACACAAACTAGGCAGCATTGTAAGTATAACACAAACCAGGCAGCATTGTAAGTATAACACAAACTAGGCAGCATTGTAAGTATACCACAAACTAGGCAGCAATGTAAGTATACTACAAACTAGGCAGCATTGTAAGTATAACACAAACTAGGCAGCATTGTAAGTATAACACAAACCAGGCAGCATTGTAAGTATAACACAAACCAGGCACTAGGCAGCAATGTAAATATAACACAAACTAGGCAGCATTGTAAGTATAGCACAAACTAGGCAGCATTTGAAGTATAACACAAATTAGGCAGCATTATAAGTATAACACAAACTAGGCAGCATTGTAAGTATACCACAAACTAGGCAGCAATGTAAGTATAACACAAACCAGGCAGCATTGTAAGTATAACACAAACTAGACAGCATTGTAAGTATAACACAAACCAGGCAGCATTGTAAGTATAACACAAACCAGGCACTAGGCAGCAATGTAAGTATAACACAAACTAGGCAGCATTGTAAGTATAGCACAAACTAGGCAGCATTGTAAGTATAACACAAACTAGGCAGCATTGTAAGTATAGAACAAACTAGGCAGCATTGTAAGTATAGCACAAACTAGGCAGCATTGGAAGTATAACACAAATTAGGCAGCATTATAAGTATAGCACAAACTAGGCAGCATTGTAAGTATAACACAAACTAGGCAGCAATGTAAGTATAGAACAAACTAGGCAGCATTGTAAGTATAGCACAAACCAGGTAGCATTGTAAGTATACCACAAACTAGGCAGCAATGTAAGTATAACACAAACCAGGCACTAGGCAGCATTGGAAGTATAACACAAATTAGGCAGCATTATAAGTATAACACAAACTAGGCAGCATTGTAAGTATACCACAAACTAGGCAGCAATGTAAGTATAACACAAACCAGGCAGCATTGTAAGTATAACACAAACTAGACAGCATTGTAAGTATAACACAAACCAGGCAGCATTGTAAGTATAACACAAACCAGGCACTAGGCAGCAATGTAAGTATAACACAAACTAGGCAGCATTGTAAGTATAGCACAAACTAGGCAGCATTGTAAGTATAACACAAACTAGGCAGCATTGTAAGTATACCACAAACTAGGCAGCATTGTAAGTATAACACAAACGTTAGTATAACACAAACTAGGCAGCATTGTAAGTATAACACAAACGTTAGTATACCACAAACTAGGCAGCATTGTAAGTATAACACAAACTAGGCAGCATTGAATAACACAAACTAGGCAGCATTGTAAGTATAACACAAACGTTAGTATAACACAAACTAGGCAGCATTGTAATTATACCACAAACTAGACAGCATTGTAAGTATAACACAAACGTTAGTATACCACATACTAGGCAGCATTGTAAGTATACCACAAACTAGGCAGCATTGTAAGTATAACACAAACTAGGCAGCATTGTAAGTATAACACAAACCAGGCAGCATTGTAAGTATAACACAAACCAGGCACTAGGCATCAATGTAAGTATAACACAAACGTTAGTATAACACAAACTAGGCAGCATTGTAAGTATAACACAAACTAGGCAGCATTGTAAGTATAACACAAACCAGGCAGCATTGTAAGTATAACACAAACCAGGCACTAGGCAGCAATGTAAGTATAACACAAACGTTAGTATACCACAAACTAGGCAGCATTGTAAGTGTAACACAAACCAGGCACTAGGCAAACTAGGCAGCATTGTAAGAATAGCACAAACTAGGCAGCATTGAAAGTATAACACAAACTAGGCAGCATTGTAAGTATAACACAAACTAGGCAGCAATGTAAGTATACCACAAACTAGGCAGCAATGTTAGTATAACACAAACTAGGCAGCATTGTAAGTATAACACAAACTAGGCAGCAATGTAAGTATACCACAAACTAGGCAGCATTGTAAGTATAACATAAACTAGGAAGCAATGTAAGTATAACACAAACTAGGCAGCAATGTTAGTATAACACAAACTAGGCAGCATTGTTAGTATAACACAAACTAGGCAGCATTGTAAGTATACCACAAACTAGGAAGCAATGTAAGTATAACACAAACTAGGCAGCATTGTAAGTACAACTCAAACTAGGCAGCATTGTAAGTATAACACAAACTAGGCAGCATTGTAAGTATAACACAAACTAGGCAGCATTGTTAGTATACCACAAACTAGGCAGCATTGTAAGTATAACACAAACTAGGCAGCATTGTAAGTATACCACAAACTAGGCAGCATTGTAAGTATAACACAAACTAGGCAGCATTGTAAGTACAACACAAACTAGGCAGCATTGTAAGTATAATACAAACTAGGCAGCATTGTAAGTATAACACAAACTAGGCAGCATTGTAAGTATACCACAAACTAGGCAGCATTGTAAGTATACCACAAACTAGGCAGCATTGTAAGTATACCACAAACTAGGCAGCATTGTAAGTATACCACAAACTAGGCAGCATTGTAAGTATACCACAAACTAGGCAGCATTGTAAGTATAACACAAACTAGGCAGCATTGTAAGTATAACACAAACTAGGCAGCATTGTAAGTATACCACAAACTAGGCAGCATTGTAAGTATAACACAAACTAGGCAGCATTGTAAGTATACCACAAACTAGGCAGCATTGTAAGTATAATACAAACTAGGCAGCATTGTAAGTACAACACAAACTAGGCAGCATTGTAAGTATAATACAAACTAGGCAGCATTGTAAGTATAGCACAAACTAGGCAGCATTGTAAGTATAACACAAACTAGGCAGCATTGTAAGTATAACACAAACAAGGCAGCAATGTAAGTATACCACAAACTAGGCAGCAATGTTAGTATAACACAAACTAGGCAGCATTGTAAGTATACCACAAACTAGGCAGCATTGTAAGTATAACACAAACTAGGCAGCAATGTTAGTATAACACAAACTAGGCAGCATTGTTAGTATAACACAAACTAGGCAGCATTGTAAGTATACCACAAACTAGGAAGCAATGTAAGTACAACACAAACTAGGCAGCATTGTAAGTACAACACAAACTAGGCAGCATTGTAAGTATAACACAAACTAGGCAGCATTGTAAGTATAATACAAACTAGGCAGCATTGTAAGTATAGCACAAACTAGGCAGCATTGTAAGTATAACACAAACTAGGCAGCATTGTAAGTATAACACAAACAAGGCAGCAATGTAAGTATACCACAAACTAGGCAGCAATGTTAGTATAACACAAACTAGGCAGCATTGTAAGTATACCACAAACTAGGCAGCATTGTAAGTATAACACAAACTAGGCAGCAATGTTAGTATAACACAAACTAGGCAGCATTGTTAGTATAACACAAACTAGGCAGCATTGTTAGTATAACACAAACTAGGCAGCATTGTAAGTATACCACAAACTAGGAAGCAATGTAAGTATAACACAAACTAGGCAGCATTGTAAGTACAACACAAACTAGGCAGCATTGTAAGTATAACACAAACTAGGCAGCATTGTAAGTATAACACAAACTAGACAGCATTGTAAGTATACCACAAACTAGGCAGCATTGTAAGTATAACATAAACTAGGAAGCAATGTAAGTATAACACAAACTAGGCAGCAATGTTAGTATAACACAAACTAGGCAGCATTGTTAGTATAACACAAACTAGGCAGCATTGTAAGTATACCACAAACTAGGAAGCAATGTAAGTATAACACAAACTAGGCAGCATTGTAAGTACAACACAAACTAGGCAGCATTGTAAGTATAACACAAACTAGGCAGCATTGTAAGTATAACACAAACTAGACAGCATTGTAAGTATACCACAAACCAGGCAGCATTGTAAGTATAACATAAACTAGGAAGCAATGTAAGTATAACACAAACTAGGCAGCAATGTAAGTATACCACAAACTAGGCAGCATTGTAAGTATACCACAAACTAGGAAGCAATGTAAGTATAACACAAACTAGGCAGCATTGTAAGTATAACACAATCTAGGAAGCAATGTAAGTATAACACAAACTAGGCAGCAATGTTAGTATAACACAAACTAGGCAGCATTGTTAGTATAACACAAACTAGGCAGCATTGAAAGTATACCACAAACTAGGAAGCAATGTAAGTATAACACAAACTAGGCAGCATTGTAAGTACAACACAAACTAGGCAGCATTGTAAGTATAACACAAACTAGGCAGCATTGTAAGTATAACACAAACTAGACAGCATTGTAAGTATAACATAAACTAGGAAGCAATGTAAGTATAACACAAACTAGGCAGCAATGTTAGTATAACACAAACTAGGCAGCATTGTTAGTATAACACAAACTAGGAAGCAATGTAAGTATAACACAAACTAGGCAGCAATGTTAGTATAACACAAACTAGGCAGCATTGTAAGTATAACACAAACTAGGCAGCAATGTTAGTATAACACAAACTAGGCAGCATTGTTAGTATAACACAAACTAGGAAGCAATGTAAGTATAACACAAACTAGGCAGCAATGTTAGTATAACACAAACTAGGCAGCATTGTTAGTATAACACAAACTAGGCAGCATTGTAAGTATACCACAAACTAGGAAGCAATGTAAGTATAACACAAACTAGGCAGCATTGTAAGTACAACACAAACTAGGCAGCATTGTAAGTATAACACAAACTAGGCAGCATTGTAAGTATACCACAAACTAGGCAGCATTGTAAGTATAACACAAACTAGGCAGCATTGTAAGTATAACACAAACTAGGCAGCATTGTAAGTATACCATAAACTAGGCAGCATTGTAAGTATAACACAAACTAGGCAACATTGTAAGTATAACACAAACTAGGCAGCAATGTAAGTATACCATAAACTAGGCAGCATTGTAAGTATAACACAAACTAGGCAGCATTGTAAGTATAACACAAACTAGGCAGCAATGTAAGTATACCATAAACTAGGCAGCATTGTAAGTATAACACGAACTAGGCAGCATTGTAAGTATACCATAAACTAGGCAGCATTGTAAGTATAACACAAACTAGGCAGCATTGTAAGTATACCATAAACTAGGCAGCATTGTAAGTATAACACAAACTAGGCAGCATTGTAAGTATACCACAAACTAGGCAGCATTGTAAGTATAACATAAACTAGGCAGCATTGTAAGTATAACACAAACTAGGCAGCAATGTAAGTATACCACAAACTAGGCAGCATTGTAAGTATACCATAAACTAGGCAGCATTGTAAGTATAACACAAACTAGGCAGCATTGTAAGTATAACACAAACTAGGCAGCAATGTTAGTATAACACAAACTAGGCAGCATTGTTAGTATAACACAAACTAGGCAGCATTGTAAGTATACCACAAACTAGGAAGCAATGTAAGTATAACACAAACTAGGCAGCATTGTAAGTACAACACAAACTAGGCAGCATTGTAAGTATAACACAAACTAGGCAGCATTGTAAGTATACCACAAACTAGGCAGCATTGTAAGTATAACACAAACTAGGCAGCATTGTAAGTATAACACAAACTAGGCAGCATTGTAAGTATACCATAAACTAGGCAGCATTGTAAGTATAACACAAACTAGGCAACATTGTAAGTATAACACAAACTAGGCAGCAACGTAAGTATACCATAAACTAGGCAGCATTGTAAGTATAACACAAACTAGGCAGCATTGTAAGTATAACACAAACTAGGCAGCAATGTAAGTATACCATAAACTAGGCAGCATTGTAAGTATAACACAAACTAGGCAGCATTGTAAGTATACCATAAACTAGGCAGCATTGTAAGTATAACACAAACTAGGCAGCATTGTAAGTATACCATAAACTAGGCAGCATTGTAAGTATAACACAAACTAGGCAGCATTGTAAGTATACCACAAACTAGGCAGCATTGTAAGTATAACATAAACTAGGAAGCAATGTAAGTATAACACAAACTAGACAGCATTGTAAGTATAACACAAACTAGGCAGCATTGTAAGTATACCACAAACTAGGCAGCATTGTAAGTATACCATAAACTAGGCAGCAATGTAAGTATAACACAAACTAGGCAGCATTGTAAGTATACCACACACTAGGCAGCATTGTAAGTATAACATAAACTAGGAAGCAATGTAAGTATAACACAAACTAGACAGCATTGTAAGTATAACACAAACTAGGCAGCATTGTAAGTATACCACAAACTAGGCAGCATTGTAAGTATAACACAAACCAGGCAGCATTGTAAGTATACCACAAACTAGGCAGCATTGTAAGTATAACATAAACTAGGAAGCAATGTAAGTATAACACAAACTAGGCAGCATTGTAAGTATAACACAAACTAGGCAGCATTGTAAGTATAACACAAACTAGGAAGCAATGTAAGTATAACACAAACTAGGCAGCATTGTAAGTATAACATAAACTAGGAAGCAATGTAAGTATAACACAAACTAGGCAGCAATGTTAGTATAACACAAACTAGGCAGCATTGTTAGTATAACACAAACTAGGCAGCATTGTAAGTATAACATAAACTAGGAAGCAATGTAAGTATACCACAAACTAGGCAGCATTGTAAGTATAACACAAACTAGGCAGCATTGTAAGTATACCACAAACTAGGCAGCATTGTAAGTATAACATAAACTAGGAAGCAATGTAAGTATAACACAAACTAGGCAGCAATGTTAGTATAACACAAACTAGGCAGCATTGTTAGTATAACACAAACTAGGCAGCATTGTAAGTATACCACAAACTAGGAAGCAATGTAAGTATAACACAAACTAGGCAGCATTGTAAGTATAACATAAACTAGGCAGCATTGTAAGTATAACACAAACTAGGAATCATTGTAAGTATAACACAAACTAGGCAGCATTGTAAGTACAACACAAACTAGGCAGTATTGTAAGTATAACACAAAGATGATCATGTATATGTGAATAAAAATATCCTGCAAAGCCACCAAGCAAGTATTCACTGACTTGGCAGAAGCATGAGCGTAAGTAAATAAACCATTAAGCGCACGACAAAACGAGATTGAATACAAACATCAACCGTTGCCGTCCTTCCAGGATATAGGCAGACGTGATCATAGAGTCCGAAATCTGTCCGGTCATCGCACAATCAAAGAGGAAAGCATGGTGGCGGATTGTAAATGAGACTATTAACTATTAAATAAGGATTGTATGAACTTGATCATGACCAAGGATTTTACGAAGTTTGTAAATCACGTCACCATAGAAGTCTGGTTGTGATAGCCATCGCAGAAGAGATCTTATTTTAAAAGCAGATCAGGGTGACGATAATACCATTTTGCAAAGGTGAATTCAGCTGTATTTATATGAAATTATTTAAAACATATTTAACATCAAAACGTACAAGGGAGCAATGATTTTAATCCCACTGGGAGCTCGACTTGCCAAGTGAGAGAGAGTCGATTCTTACAGAGGACTGGATGTATACGGTACTGGTTTTACCCAGGAAAATGGGATGGTATGCCTCTATCACAAAAAGAAATCGATATATATATATATATATATGGCCTAACATGTGCTCAAAAACATCATTCCAGCAAACAAATCAAACCACAAATCGTGTTAATAGCAAGTAAAAGTTAAAGGAAAAAACTTATACAGTACTGTCATTTAATAATTAAATTATTTATTCCGTTTTTTCTTTGAAAGCGTTCGTACAATTTTGTCCGCTATTTTACAGAAACACTTAGTATGGCCTCATAATCGGATATTTGCGTTGCCTTGAGTCTATTTAATTTTTTAAAATAACTTTCTTTCAAAACTTTAGTAAACCAAAGAAATACCTCAGCTGTCAATAAAGTCAGCGTATTTAATTACACAGATAACAAAAAAAGGTCCAACAAAGTAGCAATAGGAAATTGATACGCCATCTTGGTTTAGCAAATTGACGTTTTTTCTTCTGGGCCTCTTAATTATGATAAGTGAGATGCAAAATCAAAATTGAAATGAAGATATGCGTATACAGAATTCCTCAAGAGCTAGAGGAATTAAATCAATTTCTGTTTAAAACTTTAGATAAGACGAATAACTGTAAATACAGCGAGATTATATGTCAACTTGTCAACCAAACGGAGATAGGAGAATCTCGTAAACACTTCTCATTAGAAAATCGGTCTGCAATTTGTTACAAGGAGCATCGTTAAGATGTCGTAAAAAACTGCATTAATTAAAAAACACGAAAATAAACATGAAAAGGACAATTTACACAGTTGTTAATTTTTACAAATTGGTGATTATGTTTTGTTTGTTTCAGAAAGGTAAGTTAATCTTCATACATAGTCATGAGTGTAAACTTTATTTTATTTGATATATCAGTTGAAGAAAAGCATGAAAAACTATTTTAAATACATTTCTATTATTATGCGGGCGCATGTTTTTAGCCAACGATTTTCTGCAGTAACATAATACGAAAAATAAGTGTTTCAGCTAAAATACTTTTTGGGTAGGGGGTTTCCAGCCTTGTAATTGTCATTGTTGCTGGAGCAGCAGAAAAAGAAAATCTCAAATAACTTTCGTTAGCTTTAAACGTTCAGGATGTCTTGATTTATCCGACATATTAAATCCATTCTAAAAAAAACAACTTTTGCATGTGATTTCTTTTTTTTTATTTCTCAACCAATTTCGAAAAAGTTCTTGGTATTATATATTTACCACTGTTTTACTGATATGTAATAAGTATACTTATAAAAAGTGCAAAGAGTCGAACAAACTTTGGCAGAAACAATCGCCCCAAAACAGTAGAAATAGTCGAACAAACTTTGGCAGAAACGAGCGTCCCAAAACAGTAGAAAGAGTCAAAAACACTTTGGTAGAATCAAACGCCACAAAACAGTAGTATTTTTAGAAACGAATTTTCACAAAGACGACATCACATGCATAAATTATTGCAAAATGCTGTTTTAACATGTAGATAGCCTGGTTATATATTTTCGGCATTTCATATGTGTTTTTATTTAAAAATTAAACGCTATCATATGTATTATATGCTACCGAAAGCATGCAATAGTTGCATTTTAAAATTTCCGACAATTGTTTTTGTTTTTTGTTTTTCATATATCTTTATTTATTTACAATTAAGAACCAGATTGTGTAAACAGTCATCTGGACGGCACTCGTAAACAGAAGAGATTACTGGAATAATTTTAAAAAAATGCTCACTATGAAAAAACAAACACTATCACTGTTCATGTCCAATATATATCACACACATGCAGTACTGTTCATGTCCGTTGAAAAACCGATTTAAAACGGGTGATTTCTTATGTCCAGGGGAGAAGAGTTTGTATGTTATTTAAAAAATGAGTGAGCATAAAGTATTAATACTATACTTAGAGTAACACTTAACAAATGTAATTGAAAAAAACAATTGTTTTTAAACTAAAATATGTTCTACTAATCATCATTATTCATATTGTCGTGAATATGCCGTCGCAAAAGGTTATATACATAAACAATACATTCGTAATGCTTAGGAAGTATGTATCTATACTGAGCAAAAATAGAAACGTCCCCAACTTTACCCATAGATTTAGACACAATGAAATTATATTTTATTTAATCTTATATGCCAATACCTTTGTTAAAGGCCAGCACTGTCATGAAAACAATTTTCTTTGAATTAAACTTGTGGGCAAACTTATTCCCCTTGATTTGGTTTAATTAGCATTTCCGGGTCTTGTGGTTAAAACTTTGAGTTAACACAGTTTTTTTAAAAAAAAACAGAGAATGGCCTCAGCACCATAAAAACAGAGAAAAGACGCTGATCTTTTCATTTTTTTTGCGCCAAACAGCTTTCAAGAATGAATATTTTCAGATTACCTCCCTTTATAATAAAAATATAGTGATTTCGCAATTCGAATAAAACATTTTCTTGCAACAACGGACAAACTTTGGTCTTTGTTGATTATTAATATTGATCAGAATGATTGAGTGATAAGTATAAAATTATAAAATTTTATCTAGATTGGTGTACAAAGTGGAACAAAGTCAACCCTTTGCAAATCACAGCTTAAAAGAGGGACGTTTCTATTTTTGCTGAGTATATATAAATATTGGTCGAAATAGGTATAAAACTATGATTATTTTATGAAAAATAGGTAAAATCCAACTCATGGGTCTAACTGAGAATTTTATTATTTGCAAATACATCATATTAATTTAACTAAAATGCCAACGCTCTACCCACGTATACGTATTTAGGCGGGTTTTTTTCACAGGGCATTTGTTGATTTACATATATAGTTTATATTACTACCATATCATTCCTTATTTGTAACTAGTTTTGTCTTTATAATTTATATTAATTTTTAGTAACTACCTCATTTCTTCCTCTTTCATCAGTTTTTGCGCACAATATGACCTATTTATGTGTCGACGTGCCGTAAAACACCATTTATTCATTCACAGTGAACGCCACTGGACCTTTATGGAAAACTACTACAGCCTGTTATGGATCGGATGTCAAGTGTTCTAGCTACAGTATGCAGTGTGCCAATGGAGAGACAATAGTGCTTGGATCTCTCAAATACGGAACAAAAACAAAAGCACACCCCACATGCCTGCTTGGCGTCAGTGACTGTGCCAATACCACCACCACTCGCCGGTGCTGTAGCTACAATAGTTCCGATCTGTTCACGGATTTCAGCTCTGATAACAGGACCACCGTGGTGGACACGTGTGAAGGACAAACGGCATGCACGGGGCGAGCACCGAGGCTCGGGTCGACCCCATACTCGTCGTATGTTTATATGCAATATACTTGTATTAACAGTAAGTATGTGTCACGGAAGAAAAGTCCGTTGTACGTTGAATTTATTTTACAAAACACATTACATGGTGTTCTAGGGGATGTTTTGTGCTGTTAATAGTAAGCATTGTCATACATTGATGATAGTACATGGCTTGGGTAATAATAATAATATTATTAATAATTTTACAACTACTACTGCTACTACTACTACTACTGGTACTACTACTACTACTATTACTACTACTACTTCTACTACTACTACTACTACTTCCACTACTTCTACCTATCTGCCTACTACTACTACTACTACTGCTGCTGCTGCTGCTGCTGCTGCTGCTGCTGCTGCTGCTGCTACTATTACTACTACTACTACTTCTACTACTACTACTAATACTACTACTACTACTAATACTACTTCCACTAATGCTACCTACCTGCCTACTACTACTACTACTACTACTACTGCTGCTGCTGCTGCTGCTACTGCTGCTGCTACTACTACTACTACTACTACTACTACTACTACTACTACGAATAATAATAATAACAATAATAATAATAATAATAAAATAATAATGATGATAATAAAAGTAATAATAATAATAATAATAATAATAATAATAATAATAATAATAAAATAATAATAATAATAAATAATAATAATAATAATAATAATAAAATAATAATGATGATAATAATAGTAATAATAATAATAATAATAATAATAATAATAATAATAATAATAATAATAATAGTAATCATAATAATAATTAACAATCTAGTGTCACGGTCTGGTGATTAATACTGCGATATAGTAAACTACCATTAACATGCATGTATGTCGTGTTTTGATGATGAACAATGCTCAGACATCCAGATCAAAACCACTTCTTTATTACAGAAACCAACTCTATCAGCATGTGCAAGGATGGTGTTATCTACGGTCAAGACTTGTTTCTTCTATTCAACCTGTCTCGGGAATACAAATTTCCGAGTCTGAACGGAAGCAGTAGTAGTGAATGCAACTGTGGCATCGCGGCCCGTGATTGCAACGCAAACCTCCAAGTAACATTCGTTGAACTACAGTTTCAAAGACCTGACTCGAGCGAATGTTCTAGTGCATACATACAGGACAGGTCTCTAAATGAAAGCTTTGACTGCAACAGTAATGCCAAGTCCAATATGATGAAGCAACTATTGACGTCTAGCGATATACTATCACTGAAACAGTTATATATGAATGGCTCTAACGACCGGCCTTCTTATATTCTTCTTCATTATTCAGGTACGTATATATCTGTTGTATCCGCGTATTGGAGAGAGAGAGAGAGAGAGAGAGAGACAGACAGAGAGGGTACGTATATGTGAGTTGTATCCGCGTATTGGAGAGAGAGAGAGAGAGAGAGAGAGAGAGAGAGAGAGAGAGAGAGAGAGAGTATAGTCTGGCTCGGATTTCTTGTTGTACACTGTCCCGTCCTACTGGGATGAAAATCAGGTAAGAGTGAGATTTGGTGATCCCTAGAACTTGGTTTAAACCCCCAGCGGCTTTTTTTGCAAGTGATCTTTCCAAGCCAGAACCTTTGTTATCAACCTTTTTTATGTTTGTACATTTCGTCACTATGCTCGCCTCTTCCTCTTTCATCGTGCGATAACCGTTTTAAATCCTATGATGACGTCTACCTAAATCCTCAAAGGGCGGTAACGTTTGATGTTTGTCTTAAATCTTGTCTTGTCTAACCTATAATCATTTGTTATCGTGTTGTTCTGGATTCTGCCAAGTCACTGAGTACTTAGTTTATGGTTTTCTATACTGCTTTTTTTATATTCATATATACATGATCATATATTATTATTATATTTCCTACTAGTGTTGCATTGTCTGTTAGAAAATATAGCCTGGCGGGGATTCCTTAATTTACACTGTTCTGTTTTATTAGGGTGACAATATAGCAAGATTGAGGTTTGGTGCACCCCAGAACCTGCTGTAAACTCCCAGAGGCCTTTTTGCAACTGAACGTTCCAATGCGGTAGCCCTATTGTCAACCCGTTTGTGTTTGCGATGTCACATGCATTGCTTCTTATTATCATCGCAACTGTTGTTTGTTTAAATGGGTTTACTTTGTTCTGTGAAAGCTATATTGCCTTCTCGACTTTTATTCCTACTTGTACACCTACGCAGAGGGTAGTCCGGATGTTTAGTTTAGTCCGGATTTAGTGTAGTCCGGATGTTTAGTTTAATCCGGATTTAGTGTAGTCCGGATGTTTAGTGTAGTCCGGATTTAGTGTAGTCCGGATGTTTAGTGTAGTCCGGATGTTTAGTGTAGTCCGGATTTAGTGTAGTCCGGATGTTTAGTGTAGTCCGGATTTAGTGTAGTCCGGATGTTTAGTGTAGTCCGGATTTAGTGTAGTCCGGATGTTTAGTGTAGTCCGGATTTAGTGTAGTCCGGATGTTTAGTGTAGTCCGGATGTTTAGTGTAGTCCGGATTTAGTGTAGTCCGGATGTTTAGTGTAGTCCGGATTTAGTGTAGTCCGGATGTTTAGTGTAGTCCGGATTTAGTGTAGTCCGGATGTTTAGTGTGGTCCGGATTTAGTGTAGTCCGGATTTAGTGTAGGTCGGATGTCTAGTGTAGTCCGGATTTAGTGTAGTCCGGATGGTAAGTGTAGTCCGGAGTTATAGTAGTCCGGATGATTAGCGGCACGGATGCGAACTATTAAACTGCACTTGACCTCGTCCTTAGTTGTTGTTTATACACTATATAGCAAACTATCCTAGTTACAAAATAATTATACATGTTTGCGTGAAAGTGTGTATTATTTCAAGATTTTATTTTATTTAAAGATTAAAAATCAAAAAATGGACAGTTTCTTGTAAATAAATCGACTTTTCCGTGTGAGATTCAAATGTGTGTATGTGGAAGGTGTCTCTTCCTATCTCAAACAAAACGTAGTTCAAAGCCCCAAAATATTCATTTGGGGATCAAACTTAATTTAGAACCTGACATTGAGTATTACGAGTTTGTTACCCGGTAAATAGTTACCAAATAAATGTATCTGATAATGTACACATACACAACTAAGCATACGTGACCATTAGCTTAATTACATTTCATGGATCATTCGTGTTCAAAACACAAGTTGAAGTTGTTTTACGATACTCCTTTGCGATAATAAAAGGCAATACAAATGTGAAACACTCATTTGATAAGCCGCAAACATTCTTATCAATAACGGACAGATCATGTTACACGATTAGTATGGACGCAAACTACAAAACGTAATTAGTTAAATGGAAACGTTTCAATGATATGCACATTGATACTATCAATTTCAGATACGTCGTCAAATCCACTTACAATACAGTGTTACCCACCTGGAATTGAGGCTAATATTGAGAACACGTGCTCCACAACCGAGGTGACTAAAGAGAGTAAACATACTTCAACGTTAAGCACGGTTTCAACACAATCGCCAACATCAACAACTCTGTTATCTACAACGAATATCTCCTCCCGACAATCAACGTCAGCCACGACGTCAACACAGTCACCAACCTCGACAACACTATTATCAACAACGAATGTCTCCTCTCGACAATCAACGTCAGCCACGACGTCAGCTCAGTCATCAACATCCACAACTCTAGCATCTACAACATATATATCCTCTTCTTCATCATCGATTCAGTATTCATCACGTTCTCCAACACATAATAGCACAACTACATATGACGATAGTATTGGTCAAACAACTGTGACACAACCAGTCAAGGCATCATCTACTCCTAAACTGTTTCCATCTGCTCAGGCGAATCCAACACCAACTTCAACATTCCCCCCTTTGACAACAACAACAATATATGTTGCATCATCTTCAGAAATGCCAGTCGCTGAATCTACATCCTTGCCTTCAGTTGCAGCATCTACCTCACCTACAGTGTCGCATTCTGGAATAAGTGTTGACTCACATTCGCCCTTACAAACATTATCAACAACCCCAGGCGCATCAACTGACATTTCATCCTCTTCGGATCATTCTGGATCGCTTCCTCCTTCTGGTTCTAGATCCATCAATACAAGCTTATATCCACCTATTTCAAAAAACAGCTCTACTGCGTCGACTACACCAGAGAATTTAACAAAAAACGATGGTAAGTCTATTTTTTTTTTAACTATTTAAATTACATAAATATGATACATCGACCATGTTTTCATCCATGCAGGCATGAAGTTAAACTACAAAAAGATACTGTTTTTTTATTGCAGCATGCAGAGTATCAAATAAAACACAGAAGCACTTTTGCAACATTGAACTTTATATAGGTCCTAATCGTCGTTGCTTACTAACGGGGCAACAAAAAGTACAGGTTTTTAGGCGTCCCTCTTGGAAATTATGAGTTTCATTCCAGACCTACATGTTTGACGATAACATTAAACATATAAATACATGTATTTGCATTTTTGTTTAAGATGGTAACGATGGCAACAAAGGGCTTGTGATAGGTCTGACTATAGCAGGCATCCTGATCGTGCTTATCATCGCTGCGGTCGCCATGATTTGCCTGTGCTCAAGGTAGGTTCATATCGAATAGTTTTACTCGTTTTTATTGTTGAATGCAACGAGGTGATCGTGTACGAGTACTACTGTCACCCCGCAAATTCATTATCTAACGACATCAATCAAATCGTCATATACATGACTTAGACCGTAAGCTTTCGTGGTCGAGTGGTCAGAGTCTCTGACTTGATATCACTTGCCCCTCACCGCTGTGGGTTCGAGCTCTCATGGAAACACCTATCTTTATGTGAGGAATCTATCCAGCTGGCTCGAGGACGTCGGTGGCTCTGCCCAGGAGCCCGCCTGTGCACGAACACTGCCCGGAGGTGCACATAGGATCGTCCTCCACCAATGGAAGCTGAAAAGTCGCCATATGGCCTTAGCTGTTGGTGCGACTATAAAATCCAGTTCAATTAGACTATAAAGAATGCGGAACACGTATGCCATTATGAAATGTGACTTTGTTAGCATTATTATTAAATGTGACAATGTGATTGCCTAGTAACAAACATAACACCCTCAAATTCTACATGAACAAGCTACGTTAAAACTTGATATCGCCAAAACCAACATCGTATACATTTCCAACAAATAACTATAATCCCATAAACGATGTTTGGTGAACACTATTAATTTACTATTAACATCATTTCTAAATAGTGCCGTGAACTACACAATTTTGGGAACTAAACAATAAACATGTACGTTAAATACAATTCAAACGAGAATCAATATCAACCAAGTGAAACGTGTTTACCTTGTTGCCAATATGTGCACCTATCCAAGTATGTTACCTCTTCTTTCAAGCCAGATGTGCCTTGCTGAATACTTATTCTAGCTGTCTTCCACAGGAATCACACTCTCAGAATCAGTCACCTGCCTTCAGATCCGGATTTAATGGTCTGAGAGTTATATCCCAGGGGAATGTGCTCTCCTTTAAACGATCAGTTTTGTTAATTCTGGAAGTTATATCCCAGGGGCATGTGCTCTCCTTTATACAATCAGTATTGTTAATTCTGGAAGTTATATCCCAGGGGCATGTGCTCTCCTTTATACGATCAGTTGTGTTAATTCTGGAAGTTATATACCAAAGGCATGTGTTCTCCTTTATACAATCAGTCCGGATAAGTTTGGCAGTTATATCCCAGAGACATGTGCTCTCCTTTATACAATCAGTCTTGTTAATTCTGGCAGTTATATCCCAGAGACATGTGCTCTCCTTTATACAATCAGTCATGTTAATTCTGGAAGTTATATCCCAGGGGCATGTGCTCTCCTTTATACAATCAGTATTGTTAATTCTGGAAGTTATATCCCAGGGGCATGTGCTCTCCTTTATACGATCAGTTGTGTTAATTCTGGAAGTTATATACCAAAGGCATGTGTTCTCCTTTATACAATCAGTCCGGATAAGTTTGGCAGTTATATCCCAGAGACATGTGCTCTCCTTTATACAATCAGTCTTGTTAATTCTGGCAGTTATATCCCAGAGACATGTGCTCTCCTTTATACAATCAGTCATGTTAATTCTGGAAGTTATATCCCAGGGGCATGTGCTCTCCTTTATACAATCAGTATTGTTAATTCTGGAAGTTATATCCCAGGGGCATGTGCTCTCCTTTATACAATCAGTCTTGTTAATTCTGGAAGTTATATCCCAGGGGCATGTGCTCTCCTTTATACAATCAGTCTTGTTAATTCTGGAAGTTATATCCCAGGGGCATGTGCTCTCCTTTATACAATCAGTCTTGTTAATTCTGGAAGTTATATCCCAGGGGCATGTGCTCTCCTTTATACAATCAGTCTTGTTAATTCTGGGAGTTATCCCAAGGGCATGTGCTATCCATTAAACAATCAGTCTTGTTAATTCTGGGAGTTATATCTCAGAGACATGTGCTCTCCATCAAACAATCAGTATTGTTAATTCAGGGAGTTATATCCCAGGGTCATGTGCTCTCCTTAATACAATCAGTTTTGTTAATTCTGGGAGTTATATCCCAAACGCATGTGTTCTCCTTTATATAATCAGTCCTGATAATTCTGGCAGTTATATCCCAGGGGCATGTGCTCTCCTTTATACAATCAGTCATGTTAATGCTAGGAGTTATATCCCAGGGGCATGTGCTCTCCTTTATACAATCAGTCATGTTAATGCTAGGAGTTATATCCCAGGGGCATGTGCTCTCATTTATACAATCAGTCCTGTTAATTCTGGGAGTTATATCCCAGGGGCATGTGCTCTCCATTAAAAAATCAGTCTTGTTAATTCCGGGAGTTATATCCCAGGGGCATGTGCACTCCTATATACGATCAGTTTTGTTAATTCTGGGAGTTATATCCCAGAGACATGTGCTCTCCTTTATACAATCAGTTTTGTTAATTCTGGGAGTTATATCCCAGGGGCATGTGCTCTCCTTTATACAATCAGTCATGTTAATTCTGGAAGTTATATCCCAGGGACATGTGCTCTCCTTTATACAATCAGTCTTGTTAATTCTGGGAGTTATCCCAAGGGCATGTGCTATCCATTAAACAATCAGTCTTGTTAATTCTGGGAGTTATATCTCAGAGACATGTGCTCTCCATCAAACAATCAGTATTGTTAATTCAGGGAGTTATATCCCAGGATCATGTGCTCTCCTTAATACAATCAGTTTTGTTAATTCTGGGAGTTATATCCCAAACGCATGTGTTCTCCTTTATATAATCAGTCCTGATAATTCTGGCAGTTATATCCCAGGGGCATGTGCTCTCCTTTATACAATCAGTCATGTTAATGCTAGGAGTTATATCCCAGGGACATGTGCTCTCCTTTATACAATCAGTCATGTTAATGCTAGGAGTTATATCCCAGGGGCATGTGCTCTCCTTTATACAATCAGTCATGTTAATGCTACGAGTTTTATCCCAGGGGCATGTGCTCTCATTTATACAATCAGTCCTTTTAATTCTGGGAGTTATATCCCAGGGGCATGTGCTCTCCATTAAAAAATCAGTCTTGTTAATTCCGGGAGTTATATCCCAGGGGCATGTGCACTCCTATATACGATCAGTTTTGTTAATTCTGGGAGTTATATCCCAGAGACATGTGCTCTCCTTTATACAATCAGTTTTGTTAATTCTGGGAGTTATATCCCAGGGGCATGTGCTCTCCTTTATACAATCAGTCATATTAATGCTGGGAGTTATATCCCAGGGGCATGTGCTGTATTTTATACAATCAGTCATGTTAATGCTGGGAGTTATATCCCAGGGACATGTGCTCTCCTTTATACAATCAGTCATGTTAATGTTGGGAGTTATATCCCATGGGCATGTCCTGTTAATTTTGGCAGTTATATCCCAGGGGCATGTGTTCTCATTTATACAATCAGTCCTGTTAATTCTGGCAGTTATATCCCAGAGGCATGTGCTCTGCTTTATACAATCTGTCTTGTTAATTCTGCGAGTTATATCCCAGGGGCATGTGTTCTCATTTATACAATCAGTCCTGTTAATTCTGCGAGTTATATCCCAGGGGCATGTGCTCTCCTTTATACAGTTGGCAAATTTGTTTATACCTGTAGCCGCACCCTAGAGTGCGACCAAGTGGTTAAGCGAGCATATACCCATAGAAACCCCATATATCACATTAAAATGTCTATCAATGGAGTTTGTAAACTTCATAGTAGCTGAAGGTATAATAACTTCTGGTTGGTTATTCCATGCAGTCATTACTCTATGACTGAAGGAATGTGGCCTTGTGTGGAGCCTGGTTCTGGGTTTATTTAATTTCATTGAATTTCCCCGCGTAGCACTTATATTCAATCCAAACAGGTCGCTTGGATCAATCCCTTCTCTGCCCTGTATGCATATACATCCATTTCCTTTATCCACCTTTGCTAAATTCTTCTTGCTCTGTCTTTCAGACTCAAAAGAAAAGAGAGAAAAAGTGGCAGAAATTATATCCAAAATACGAATATATTTTACTCTTTTCCGGAAGATTACAGTGGAGCAGAAAATACACAGTCTGAGTCACTGGATGCTGACAGAAGGGATGCAACGTTATCCACAATACCCAGAAGTTCGCAATTTGTAAGTGTTGGTAATCCTTCGCCATCTTCAACTATCAGTAAATTAAATAATCCACTGTATTTAGAGGCCTATAAAATCAAATCAATGTTAACAGCGGACGCAGAATCAACAGGAGATGTAGACGATGATTTACAAGCGGGATTATACCCCAAACTTAGCAGGGAGTCCTACTCCAGTGACACCAGTGAGGAGACAATCGACTTTGTTAACGATGAAACCTTCATCAACGAATCAAGTAACATAAACGATACAAACATGAATACAAATTCCGAAAACGGAGGGAAATCTGTGACGTTTGATCCGAGTTCCGTATATGCTCAGGTGCACAAAGAAGGAAGAACACAATTCTGAACTAAAAAAACAACTGAATTGAACTGAATTGTATTTTAAGGCGCACCAAAACATGGAAGGTTATATAGCGCCTAACAGGAATGAACGTGCCAGGCTCATCCTCCATTTACATGGAGAATGGGTTTAGAACCTTCTTACCTGCAGAACTGCAGAGTTGCTCCCTTTCCATTTAAAATGTGCTAAGATGTTGTAATACGACTGCACAACCCGTGAGAAGTGATTCACGAGGTGTAGAAAAAGACAATGTGCATTTTCAAAATCATGTTACGAATGTGTGATTTTTATTGCTTGTTTGTTTTAATACATGTTTGTGGTTGACTGTATTCTGTGAAAGCTACATTTCCTGTCCGACTGTTCGACTTGTATACCTAGTTGTATCTATTTTACAATACAGCATGCATCTTTCTGTATAGTTTATATTATGAGGAAATTGTCCAATTATTGCATACATCTGTTCTCTGGTAAAGCTTAGTACACGTTTATAGACATTTAAGAATCTTATTCTTCGGAAACCACAAGGGACGTGGTTAATCTATGTGTTAAAGATAAACACTTTGATGGATTATTATATTTTATTATATAAAATACATATAATAAATGACATCGAAAACGTTCAACAAATAAAATCGCTTACAGTGACAGGCACGACATAACTTTGATAACCAGTAAACCATACTCACAAGAGTATTTATACAGAATCAATGATCGCACACTATAACAATATAACAAAACCAAGTACCATATTACTATCACAGACATCACAGACATACTGTATGGCCATGAACATTCCTATTACTTTAATCTGACTATTTCAACACATTACTGTTACTGTATGGCATGGCATATTTCAATTAAATTGGGTTTTACGGCGCAGCTACACAAAAAGGTTATATGGCACCAGCATGTACCTGTGGCGCAGATAATGTGTACTGTGAGTTTACAATACACATTTGATGTAAAAATACTTACATTTTAATATGAAAATATAACTTGATAAATAAAGAAATGCTGCTGCATACAATTATTAACTCCACTGCCAACATTTATTATTAAAGTCATGGTTAAATTCTGTTTTTAATTGACATTTCGAAAATACTGACTATAAAATTGATCAATTACAAGTATATATTGATGAGTTCAAGTACATTAAAATCGATCGAAACCGTAATACTTCACATGAATTATTACACACGTAATAATAATTTATTATTAGGTCTGCGCAATTAAGATTTTTATCGTAAATTTTCCTTTCCGCTTTGACTTAACGTCTCTGTGGCCGAATGGTTAACGACGTTGCATTGTAAACCTTCGCCTCTCACCGCTGCGGGTTCGAATCCCACTGTGTACAGTACTGGTTCTACCCAGGAAAAGTGGGTGGTCTGCCTCCACTTGAAAACGACGTAAAACACCATACAAACAAACAAACAAAATGGATGCATCAGATGTGTCAATAAATCTGGCCAGGTAGTGTGAGAGGATTAACAAAGGCTACCATTGTGATACTCTGGTAAGCAAGACTCCCATTAATATGAACATACATATTTTTCACAGTAGTATACAGAATTCATGTTAGTGCCATGCACTCATATTAAAGAGCCACACGGCAATCGTGATTTTGGAAAAACCCGCAGCGTCCGGTTAGTTTTTCTGCATAACTTGCTTTTGTTCAATCATTAATATTAATTATAAGAATTATTGTTTAAAACTCTGTTAGAATTAAAAGAAAAGAAAGAAAACTGATTTATTTAATTATATGCAAGCAGGCTTAAAGTCAAAATGATACTGGATTAATAAATCGAGACACATATTTTAAAGCTTGAAAAAAGTCAAGATAGCCGTGTGTCCCTTTAACTATCACATATTAGATACACATATGTTTATACACATACAAATATGATCTGTTACTATATTAATATATGTTAAAGTTGACATATAAAATTATGTAAATAGGGTTGGATGTAATTATATTTGTTCTGATAGTCAATTGTAAATAAACACTTGTTACTGTAATAATATATATATATATACATATTACTAATAAAATATCCACTTTAATAATTATAAACATTCACTTATAGTTTGTAATAAGCAATAGGGCCTGTATCGCTCTACTGGCTATATGGAGTCTTTGATGGGGAACACAACAACAACATGCGCAACTAGGCTTGGTATTGATCATTCCTGCCAAGTTTCACTGAAATCCAGCCAGGGTTTCAGGAAAAATTGTCTGGATAAAGTTTGTGTATATTAGGCCATAACTCATTCAACCAGAACACAGCGATGATAGGCGCTCTACTGGCTATATGGAGTCTTTGATGGGGAACACAACAACAACATGCGCAACTAGGCTTGGTATTGATCATTCCTGCCAAGTTTCACTGAAATCCAGCCAGGGTTTCAGGAAAAATTGTCTGGATAAAGTTTGTGTATATTAGGCCATAACTCATTCAACCAGAACACAGCGATGATAGGCGCTCTACTGGCTATATGGAGTCTTTGATGGGGAACACAACAACAACATGCGCAACTAGGCTTGGTATTGATCATTCCTGCCAAGTTTCACTGAAATCCAGCCAGGGTTTCAGGAAAAATTGTCTGGATAAAGTTTGTGTATATTAGGCCATAACTCATTCAACCAGAACACAGCGATGATAGGCGCAACTAGGCTTGGTAATCATCATCCCTGCCAAAATTCGTTGAAATTTGGCCAGGAGTTCAGAAGAGACTAGTCCGGATAAAGTTTGTGTATCAAAACCTTTAAAAGGCTATAACTCCGCAAAAATCATTCAAACGGAACACGGCGATGAAATGTTCAACTAGGCCTGGTACTGAACATTCCTGCAAAGTTTCACTGAAATCCGGTCAGGTGTTCAGGAGAACGTAGGCCAGACAAAATGTCTGTATTAAAACCTTTAAAGGACCATAACTCAGCCAAAAATCGTTCAACCAAAATACGGCGATGACAGGCATAACTAGGCTTGGTACTGATCATCCCTGCAAAGTTTCATTGAAATCCGGGCAGAGGTTCAGGAAAAATAGTCTGGACAAAATGTGTGTATTAAAATCTTTAAAGGGCCATAATTCTGCCAAAAATTATTCAAGCAAAACATAGTGATGATATGCACCACTGGGCCTGATACTGATCATCCCTGCAACGTTTCATTGAAATCTGGCCAAAGATGGTTCAGGAAAAAAGTCTGGACAAAATGTGTGTATTAAAACCTTTAAAGGGCCATACTTCTACCAAAATTAATTCAACTGGACGACATACATAACTAGATTTGGTACTGATCATCCATGCAAAGTTTTATTAAAATCTAGCCAAATGAAAGCCCTGTCTTAATGTGGCAAAATACAGCATTTTTAACTAAATAAAGGGCCGTAACTCCGGTGTTACTAATATGATTTGGCTGGTATTCAAACTTGCCTGAGCTTACATTGATATTAACAATCTGCGTAAGCTTGGTAGAGATCAAATAATAAATGAAGATGCTAGAGTGTTCACAAGGCAGAATATAGTTTTTTTTCAGGAAAAACAAGGACCATAACTCTGGTGTTAATGACCCAATTTAGCTGGTTTTCGAACTTGTCCAAGCTTTCATTTTTATTAACAATCTGTGCAAGTCTGGTAAAGATCAAATAATAAATGAAGGTGCTAGAGTGTTCACAAGGCAGAAAATGGCATTTTTCAAAAAAACAAAGGGCCGTAACTCCGGTTTTACTGATCCGATTTGGCTGGTTTTCGAAGCTCTCCGAGCTTTCATTAATATTAACAATCTGTGCAAGTTTGGTAAAGATCAAATAATAAATGAAGGTGCTAGAGTGTTCACAAGGCTTAATATGGCATTTTTCAGCAAAACAAGGGCCATAACTCCGGTGAAATTAATCCGATCTGGCTGGTTTTCGAATCTGTCTAAGCTTTCATTGATATAAAGACACTGACAAAGTTTCTTAAGGATCGGATTAATAATGAAGGCCCTAGAGTGTTCACAAGGCAAAAGTTAACGGAAGACGGACGGACGGACGGACGGACGACTGATGGACGACGGACAACTCATCATCCAATAAGCTCTGCTGGCCTTTGGACGACGAATGGACGACGGACGGACTACAGACAACTCGTCATCCCATAAGCTCTGCTGGCCTTTGGCCAGTAGAGCCAATGAAAAACATGCACCCATATAAACTATAATGCACTCATACACTCCTGAAAATACTTGTTAACTGTCAAATAGTCATATGTCTTTTGTATACATATAAATTGTTACACATAACAGTCTATTAAATCTATTAAGATTTTGTTTATATTTAGAATTGTGTGGTTCTTCATTTTAAAGAATGGACTAAGTCTCTCCATTATGCTAAATTAACAATTTTCATTGGTTCAATTTTTATCACTGCATCTTTTAAACCAATCAGAATGCTTCATTCATATTTAAATTGAGTTGACTATATCATGACATCACTTCCTGATATTACAACATCACTTCCTGACATTAGGACATCACTTACTATATTGATGCACTCAATCTGTTCTGAGAACTGATCGAGTCTTTAAATTATGGGAAACAGATTTAGACTGTTTGTATCTCTCGATGAGTAATGAGTTTCTTAAAACCAAGAATCACACAATTATAAATATAAAATGATTTAAATGAATATTTCATGTAAACTATCACATGTATACAATTGTACATATATAAACTGTTCTATATGTAAAGGAACCATATTGCTTTGCGCAGGCTGACCACTGACTACTCTGTTCTGCTCCAAATTAAAGGTCAAGATTAAAATGCTGTGGAGCCCAAATAGTGTAAAATAGAGTAGACCATGTTCATCCTGTGGTGGCTGATTTTGGTCTACACATGTGACAAAAGCCTTAAGGTTCGTTGTCCTATGGATATATTATGTTCTCATTTATATTTGGCATTACATTCTCTTCATAAGCATTAGGTTATACCATCGCCTCAAAAATATAAGGCATTACAATCTCTTCATACATATTAGGTATTACATTCTCATCATAATTATTACATTCCCTCATACATATTAGGTATTACATTCTCTTTATACATATTAAGTATTACATTCTATTCATAAATATTAACTAGAACATACTCTTCATAAATATTAGGTATTACATTCTCTTCATAAATATTAGGAATTACATTATCTTCATAAAAATATTAAGTATTACATTCTCTTCATAAATATTAACTAGTACATTCTCTTCAAAGGACTCATAAATATTAACTAGTTCATACTCTTCATAAATATTAGATATTACATTCTCTTCATAAATATTAGGTTTTACTCCTCTTCATAATTATTAGGTATTATATTCCCTCATACATATTAGGTATTACATTCTCTTCATAAATATTAGGTATTACATTATCTTCATAAAAATATTAGGTATTACACTCACTCCATAAATATATTAGGTATTACATTCTCTTCATGAATATTAGGTATTACATTCTCTTCATAAATATTAACTAGTACATTCTCTTCATATATTAGGTATTACATTCTCTTCATAAATATTAGGTATTACATTCTCTTCATAAATATTAGGTATTACATTCTCTTCATATATTAGGTATTACATTCTCTTCATAAATATTAGGTATTACATTCTCTTCATAAATATTAGGTATTACATTCTCTTCATAAATATTAGGTATTACATTATCTTCATAATTATTAGGTATTACATTCCCTCATACATATTAGGTATTACATTATCTTCATAAATATTAGGTATTACATTATCTTCATTAATATTAGGTATTACATTATCTTCATACATATTATGTATTACATTCACTTCATAAATATTAGGTATTACATTCTCTTCATATATATTAGGTATTACATTCACTTCATTAATATTAGGTATTACATTCTCTCCATAAATATTAGTTATAACATTCTCTTCATAAATATTAGTTATTACATTCACTTCATAAATATTAGGTATTACATTATCTTCATAAATATTATGTATTACATTCTCTTCATACATATTAGGTATTACATTCTCTTCATACATATTACGTATTACATTCTCTTCATAAATACTGGGTATTACATTCTCTTCATAAATATTAGGTATTTCATTCGCTTCATAAATAGTAGGTATTACATTCTCTTCATAAATATTAGGTATTACATTCACTTCATAAATATTAGGTATTACAATCTCTTTGTACATTCTCTTTGTAAATATTATATATAACATTCCCTTTGTAAATGTAAGGATTTTCTTCTTCTTTTAAGTAGTAGACATAAAGAAGGCTCTAATACATATACATTTAAGCTCTTGTCTGTATTGCCAGCAACATGTCAGAATAGGACTGACTGTCAATGGTCTCGGTCAATTTATTTTTTCTTTCACTAAAGAGTGTTAATGCATGCAACAAGGTAACCCTTTAGTTACGTAACAAATTTTATGCTTTTTTTTTTGTTGAGAACAACTTGACCTCTCCCCATTGACGGCAGGAATACACCATAAATTAGAGCCACATCTGCCATGTTAAATGAACTCTTAATTGCCATCAGTTATCTACAAGAAAACAAGGGTTTAACCCTTTATGATTCTACCTATAGTTTAAAGGTTGAAATGTCCGTATGTTTGAAATCATAGTTCGAATTTACTGTATTGTGGATAAAAATAAGATAATTCACTGACTTCTAGGTGGCAAACACAGCAACTGTATGCAACATAAGAATACTAAGGTGTAATAATGCCCTGTATGATCAGGTAAGTTTGCTGTGTTTTTTGTGTGTTTTTTTTTGCTTTAAATCATAAGCATCAATGTGACATATGTGGCAATTTAAAACTGTGAGTTCATAATTTTCAAAATGGCGGCGGACCTACGATGCCATTGCGTTCGGACGCTGTGGTTTCTATAGGACCCTATATATCATTTTCCATATCCATTTTAGAACATTCCTCAAATGGTCATATCTTCTTTATCTATCTTCTGATATGGATAATCCTTTTTTCAAAGTTTTTCAGAAGTCTCAATAATAAAGCAAGTTTGAGTACATGCCTACATTCCCTTTAATAAATAATTCAACAGATCATTACGTGGTCTGCCTTAATTCCATTAAGCGATGGGAAAGCTTACATTAGCAGGATTTTATAACGGATATTTCGACATTAAAACACGTTTAAAAAGATTTTTTACCGGAAGAATTTGATAACCTATTCAAAATTACCTATTAAATGTTTTAATTTTATAATATGCAAACTTTTTAAGCCGAAATTAAGGTTTTATTTCATACCCCAGCCAACCCCATTTTTCCTTCTTGGAGAAGGGGTAGGATGGGGTATGAAAGTTAATACTCCGACCATGTAATGTACATACAAATAAAACAATGTGTGAATTAGTGGGAAAAAAAACTTTTCAGAAAATGAGTAGACGACTGTGCATTATGCAAGATGAAATAAGAGGTCTATCATATATATTACACTTTGACTGGCATGTGTATACTTAAAAATTAAAGACAGACTCTTCAATGGGAGGAATGCGGGAATACTAATGTTTGATACATATTTGGAAGACCACACAAACATTTTTTAAAAATCTATCTATACATAAAACATAGAACAGAGGACGGAATAAACTGAACATCTTAAATGGTAAGCATAAATCAACAGCACATTACTCAATGTATATATAGAACAAAGAACACAATTTTAACAAAAAACAAAGGACAGCAAGTATCAGTCATGGTCAAATTGAACTGAATTGGGTTTTAAGGCGCACCAACACATGAAAGGTTATATGGCGCCTAACAGGCATGAACATGCCAGGCTCATCCTCCATGTACATCGAGATAAAATATGGAAAATGGGCCTAGAACCTTCTCACCCTGAACTGCAGAGTTGCTGCAAATTCTATCGTAGAAACTCCATTTACGCTGGAGCCACGTTTATTGTTTTTCTGCCACTGCCCTTTTGACATGAGCGAGATGGCACCTGAAACAATGCAGGGATCATGATGAAGACCTTTAATGAACATGAACAAAAATTATAAAATGAACATGAATTTGGGGGGATTCTACCCCTCTGCCTACCCCTCCAAAGGGATCTGCAGTGGCCCTATTCTTTGCCCCGTGACCAAACGGGGGCCCCCGGGGACCACACAGGGCAGTCATGGTCAAAAATGTGAACGAGAATGCTGAAAATATTATAATGCTGCTATAAATTCAGGTAGTAAAATAACGTTAGTATGAATAATTATATACATTCATGTATACTGAATTGAATTGGAGTTTTAAGGCGCACCAACATATGAAAGGTTATATGGCGCCTAACAGGAATGAACATGCCAGACTCATCCTCCATGTACACCGAGATAAAATATGGAGAACGGGCCTAGAACCCTGCAAGTATACTGAACCACTTAAACAATGTTACACTTATATACTGGTATAAAACAAAATGTATTGGAGTAATAATCATAATTTCATTATTAAAATAAACGATTGTAACAGAATATTTATCAATTAAACATTTAACTTAACAGACAAGAGTCACACATGGCTGAACATCAATGGCTGCACACTAGGCCAAGAGTTTGTTATTGAAACAGTTTGAAGTTGCAACTCCATACAAAATGATTAAAGAAACTAAGGTTAAAGAAACAAACCCACCAAATAACCGCAAAATTGAACTACAAACACGTTTATCAAAACTCTGTCCAGGTTCAGGTATAACAATGCATATGTGTTTTTTAAAAATATAAGTTAATTCATGGGTTTTTAAAAATACCCGTGATTGAATATGCGTAAAATGAATTTGTTGGTAACTCTTAATTCTATGCTCCAGTTTTTGGGTTTGATCTGGCAGTTTAAAGCCATTTATATTGTGTCTTTAGAGTTTAGAGTTTGGATTCTCAAAATATTCAAATTATATATATATATATATATACCTCAGACACAGACACAGACATATTAAAATATGTTATTAGGTCTGTGGTTTGGAAAAAAGTGTATATATGTTGTAAAATTTGTCTGTTGTTGGCGGGATAGCTACTTTAAAGAAAAGGAGCAACAGGTTGTAAGTGGTTCAGTATATTAAACATGGTATATATGTTTTCATTTTCTCTGTTATTAATTAATTAAATATAAACATGAAGGCAACCTTCACATTTACACAGGTTTACATTTTGATTGTTATCCGTCTTTCTTTCTTTCTACTTTAACCTGTTATACACTGATGAAGTAAAACACCCGTTTTAGTTTAATATCAGTGACCGACACCAGTCAATATTGCATTTTGCACACTTTACACGTGCCCAAAAAAGAACCTAAATAAAAACATAACTGTTAATTACTAATTTGCTTTATGAAACCTCTAGAAGCTTGATTAAATGAGACGGGAAGAGAGTATTAAAGCATGTTTAAATGACTTCTGTACACTAGATGACACTTATAAATACCACAGTCACAGTGTATTTAATTTCTTTTAATTTAAACATCATCGGATACCCCTGTGTGATTCGTTCCGTTACTCTCCACTATCACCAGTGGGACATTACGCCTGATTTCGGTCGTTTTAGCAGAATAGAATAGAACAGAACGAGCCATCCCATTGGATATCCCAATTACAATGAAAACTTAGGTAGACCAATCAGATGGCTGCATTGCTCTACACTGATTATGACCAAAATCAGGCGTAATGTCCCACGTGTGATAGTGGAGAGTAACGGAACGAATCACACGGGGGTATCCGACGATGAATTTAAATAGAATGTACAATTTGGCCAAAAAATCGTATGAAAACTCATCAATATGCTTTTACCAGATTCATCAAATAAAATTAAACATAAATAATCAAATTGATAATCAGATTACATTCAGTCATTGCTTTAAAGATCATGTTCAAAATTTGAGCAAATTATGATGAAACATGTTTTATAAGCATTTAAAGGGACACACGGCTATCTTGATTTTTTAAAAACTCACGGCGTCCCTTTAGTTTTTCTCTTAACTTGCATTTGCTCAATCATTAATATTAATTCATAGAATAGTTCAAAGCAAATTGTTTTTACATATTACTAATAATATATTTAAAAATTTGGTAAAAAAGTGAAGAAAATTGAAATCTCAATTTTTTTATTTAATTATATGCAAGCAGTTTTAAAGCCAAAATGGCACAGGATAACTGAATCGAGGAGCAAATTTTAATGTTTGAATACAAATCAAGATTGCCATGCATCCCTTTAAAATTATAAGTATTTTGTCTAGAGTAAGTACATCAGTGACCATTGTTTATACATTTGTAATTCTTTATTTAGCAAGTAATTAATATACCAAACCTTCTATAATATATCCTGACATATAACGTGTAGCAAAGAATTGTGGTTTTGTTGTCAGAACGATCAGCAAATATTGATTTATATCAAGGGTTACTTACCTGGACATCATTTAGATATTTTAGAACTTTTTTTATTGTGCAATATGATTATTAAGGATAAACCAACATGAACAATATAACAGCTTTTAAAATAATAGGTGAATAACTGGTTAATGACAACAATTAAAAGACAGACAAATCCCTGACTCATCCAGTTTAAAATCAAAATTAGTTAAAGGGTCGCGGTCAGATTAAGGGATCGAGGCATGTCAGTTTCAAAAGTTAAGGGATCGCGTGCCGCTACGCCATAAATGGCTGGGGAAGGCCCTGATTTATCTTGATCAATAAAATAAATGTTATGTGGGAACCTCTTAGAGGTACAAAGTCTGTAATTGAAGCATATATGGAGCATAAAAGCAAATAACTCTAATTTTTTCAGTAAAATGTGTAGATGAAAATATGAACATAGACCCAAATAAGTCTATAATTACAAATTCCTGCTTTAACTTTTTTCTTAAATTTATTTTACATATAAATATTGCAATATTTACATCATTAAAATCTTTTTATTTCTGAACTACATCGGTTTTTGCTCACATCACCATCCATTAGCATAATAGCTTTTCACAATATTATGCTTTACATTTTTATTTAGTATGTCTACTTAGCTTAGATGGTAATGCGGTCATGGGAATTATAATATATGCGTGTAATTTTAGTGTTTTTTCTTTTACCTCAATATATATACTGCATAAACTATTTTGTGTTTCATAAGCTAAACATTACGGCTAATATACACTGAAAGTTCTTTATACATTTGCCAAACTCAGTGTTAATAGATGATATGATTGAAGCAAAACAGCAGAAAAATAAAAAATCTTATTACATTGTACAATTTTATTGTATAATTCGAACCAAAATGAAGTATTAAGAAATATCACAGTTAGACTATAACTTTTTATTACATTTATGTGGGTGAAAGATCAGGATTTCTGAGTGAAAGAATATTCATAATTGCGAAATATTAATAACTAACTCTGAAAACAAAAATAACTAACTGTGACGTCAATAAAGTGTTGCTGACGTCAACGTCAATCGGAGATAACGTTCAATAAAGCGAATATTTTCGGCTGAAAGCATACACACACTGATTAAAAATGTAATAGATTATTTAACTGCTGGCTTCGATTATAGGGAATTCCTTCACTCGATGGTAGACGTGTTTTCCCTATAATCGACGCCAGCAGTTAAATAATCTCTATATAATCCCTTAATGATCATAGTGCCCTTGTGGGTATATAAAAACGTCAGATTTGACTTGCACGTGCTTGGTGCCATATTGCAATTTGAAACACTGTGACATAATACATTCAAGTCCAGCCATCATATGCATATCATTTAATGATGAGGTGTTGACATGCAGGTCACGTGCAGGTCAATAAATGATTTTATTGCTCTATAATGATGTCACTATGAAATATGGATCTTTAATTTAGTGATTGGATATTCTTGCATACTGTTATAAGGTTAACCATGTTTTACATGAGTGATGGAAAGCCTGCTCTTACCACTGGGGGAAAATAAAAGTCACGTGCATCAATTGCTGACGTCTATAATGCAATAGTTGCATGGTCATTGTGTAAATAAACATGCAAAACGTTAGTATTTGGCAATGTCAATGCAAATGATATCAATGATATGTATGGTAAAGATCTGGTTGAATGGTGTTTTACGTAATTTCAGCACATGTTAGGCTATATATAACAGTCAAGTTGTTCGTGGTGGAAGCAGATCTCCCACTTTTTCCTGAGTAGAACCAGTACTGTATCGACACTTTCTCACAAGTCAAGCTCCCAAAGAATCAATAAAGGGTATCAGATTCAGATAGGGAAATTCCATCCCTCGAAATCGGAACCTCAAGAGAGCCTCCGTTCTGATAAAAACAATCTTCACCGGATATCCATGAAAGATTCTTATATTCTTCCCCATATGCATTAAAATATTAAGGAACTTCTTGATTTATCACATATACTACCCCATGTGCATTAATGTAGTAACACTTTGTATTGTGTCACATAACATCCCCCATGTGCAATAAAGTGTTAAGAAACATCTTGATATTACATACTACTTCCCCATTATGCATTACTGTAGTAAGAAACTTCTTGATTGTATCATCTCATAACACTCTCTGTGTGCATTAATGTAGCAACAAGCTTTTTTAATGTGTCACATAATACTTTCCCACGTGCATTAATGTAGTTGAGGACTATTTTATTGTATCACATAATACTGCAGTAATGTAGTATAATGAACTTCTTGACTGTATCATCTCATAACACTAAACTGTGTGCACTAACATAGATTGATTGATTGAATTGGGTTTTAAGGCGCACCAACACATGAAAAGGTTATATGGTGCCTAACAGGCATGAACATGCCAGGCTCATCTTCCATGTACATCGAGATAAAAATATGGAAAATGGGCCTAGAACCTTCTCACCCTGCACTAACATAGAAAAGAGCTTCTATAATGTATCTAATACCACTTCCCCATGTGCATTAATGTAGTAAAGGACTATTTTATTGTATATTGTATCACATAATACATTCCCAATTGCAATAAGGTAGCACTGGATGAAAGGCGTTTTACAACCCTTTAAAGGGAATGTAGCCAAACAAGCTCTGTTATTGAGAGTGCTGAAAATCTTGGGAAAATGTGAAGAATTGATCAACAAAAAAGATATGACCATTTAAAGGTTGTTCTAAAGCAAATATGGGAGCTGCCATTTTTAGAACTATGACATCATAGTTCCATATTACCATATATGGAATATTGATAAATATCATTTAAAATGAAGAAAATCACTGCAAATGAATGCATTTTTTACTGGTCGTGTAAAGCATTATTGCCATTAAGTATTACATATTTTTCATACAGCTGCTGTAATTTTTTCCCTATATATCAGTAAATTTTCATATTTATAAATATTCCATATATGGTAATTTAGAACCATGATGTCATAGCCCTCAAAATGGCCGCTAGAATATCCGTTTCAACAGAAACTTCAAATAATCATATCTTCTTTGTTTATCATCCGATTTTGATAATTCTTTCACCCTTATTCAAGTTTTTCAGAACTCTCAATAAAAAAGATGGTTTGGCTGTGTTGCTACATTCCCTTTAACACCTTAGGTCATACTGAAATGGAATGAGAAGTGATGGAGAGCACATGACAATAATGGAAATGATGATGATAAATGGAAATAAATATCATGATCTCAATATTAATGTGGCAAAGGTCATGGAAGGAATGTGTAGAGCCTGTCAATAGGTATCAATAAAACCTGAAGACTGGTGGGTAAGTAGTGCAATAGTGTAAAATTGTTGGACGAACACACAATTGTCACACGGACACCAATATGAAGTATTTGCTGGAAGCCTGTGAAGCATTTTATGATAGCAGCTCGACAACATCAAGTAACCCCAGCACTCAAATTTAGCATTTTTAAAAACGCGTTGATAAAAAATGAAGTTTTTTTGTTATCATTTTGACGGGTCATTTTATGCCTTTAATTTATATTATGCCAAAATAGTTTTACTTTCTCTAACAATACTCTAAACTAGAAGGCTGTTTAAGCACTTGCATAATATTGCCAGTGCTTCAAAAGTTTACTGGCATTTTGAAAAATTGACTCGCAAAATGCCAGTAAAACAGCTTAAATTTGAGCCCTGAACCCAATTAGATGCCTAATTTTATGATATCACATTACATCATAACTGCACTTTGATTGGCTGACATAACTGTATGTGGTAAACATCACAATATCACACACGCTTTGGACTGTTGGCCATCGTTGTCTTTACGAGTCCGTATTGCCTTCTTTACATTATTTAGAACTTTAGCACTTTGCACAACATTGTCCATATTTCTATTAGAACCTCCAGCATGTTCGTTCTGTTCATGAGACTGTGGTAGAGGCTTTAACAACAATGCTTTGTCTATCTGGAAGTCATCTAAATGTTTACCAGTCTTAAGAAATGCTTGTTCACGTGCATAAATATCTTCTGCTTCAGCCAGAAGCATGTCTACAAGCTCTGATGTGATTGGATGATTGGTAATATGCACACCAGAGAACTCCAGCTTCACTCTGTTTACTGGAAATGGAAGAAAAATAATAAATGGTGTTTAATTTATATTCTAACGAATCCTGCAATCCGAATGGTTGACGTTAAAAAAATTGCGACTATTAAATAGTGCATAACCCATCGCAAATCCAGTCATGTGACGTTAAACTTTCAAAAACATGACTTTAATTTATGTTATTTCAATGTGTTTGTGAGTAAAACTGTCAAAAACAATGAAATGCATTAGAAACAGGTTAACCAGTATTGAAAACTTGACTTTTGCGACAGTAAACAAAATTTGCGACCATTAAACGACTGACAAACATTCGCAAAATTCAAAATTTTAATACAGCTAACACTTTAATATCAATAGCAAAGGTACAAAAAGTTTGTTTATGATTTCTACAACAATATTAGACATTTAGTAAAACTTTTATAATGTGTTAATAATTTTCTCTGGTTTCTATCATTTGATTATAACACTGATGCATATAAAATATGGCTTGAAATCCTCAAGTGGCAAACTTTTACCTGACTTTATATCAGTCAAGAGAACTAACTCCGAAATTCCTAAAGCTGAAAATCGAGTTTGATTTGTTTTCGACTAAAACACTGCTGTTAGTAATATATGGGTATGTTACACTTTCTTACGTTATTGAGCACACATTTTTTTCTATGAGTCAAGGGCAAGAACTCCTGTACTATGAGTCAAGGGCAAGAACTCCTGTACTAAGAGTCAAGGGCAAGAACTCCCATACTTTACTATGAGTCAAGGGCAAGAACTCCTGTACTAAGAGTCAAGGGCAAGAACTCCCATACTTTACTATGAGTCAAGGGCAAGAACTCCTGTACTAAGAGTCAAGGGCAAGAACTCCTGTACTATGAGTCAAGGGCAAGAACTCCTGTACTAAGAGTCAAGGGCAAGAACTCCCGTATTATACTATGAGTCAAGGGCTAAAACTCCTGTACTATGAGTCAAGGGCAAGAACTCCCGTACTGTACTATGAGTCAAGGGCAAGAACTCCTGTACTAAGATTCAAGGGCAAGAACTCCTGTACTAAGAGTCAAGGGCAAGAGCTCCTGTACTATGAGTCAAGGGCAAGAACTCCTGTACTAAGAGTCAAGGGCAAGAACTCCTGTACTATGAGTCAAGGGAAAGAACTCCTGTACTATGAGTCAAGGGCAAGAACTCCTGTACTATGAGTCAAGGGCAAGAACTTCCGTACTGTACTATGAGTCAAATGCAAGAACTCCTGTACTAAGAGTCAAGGGCAAAAACTCCTGTACTAAGAGTCAAGGGCAAGAACTCCTGTACTATGAGTCAAGGGCAAGAACTCCTGTACTATGAGTCAACGGCAAGAACTCCCGTACTGTACTGAGTCAAGGGCAAGAACTCCTGTACTATGAGTCAAGGGCAAGAACTCCCGTACTTTACTATGAGTCAAGGGCAAGAACTCCTGTACTATGAGTCAAGGGCAAGAACTCCTGTACTAAGAGTCAAGGGCAAGAACTCCTGTACTAAGAGTCAAGAGCAAGAACTCCTGTACTATGAGTCAAGGGCAAGAACTCCCTACTGTACTATGAGTCAAGGGCAAGAACTCCTGTACTATGAGTCATGGGCAAGAACTCCTGTACTATGAGTCAAAGGCAAGAACTCCTGTACTTTGAGTCAAGGGCAAGAACTCCTGTACTAAGAGTCAAGGGCAAGAACTCCCGTACTGTACTATGAGTCAAATGCAAGAACTCCTGTACTAAGAGTTAAGGGCAAGAACGCCTGTACTAAGAGTCAAGGGCAAGAACTCCTGTACTATGAGTCAAGGGCAAGAACTCCTGTACTATGAGTCAAGGGCAAGAACTCCCATACTGTACTGAGTCAAGGGCAAGAACTCCTGTACTATGAGTCAAGGGCAAGAACTCCCGTACTGTACTATGAGTCAAGGGCAAGAACTCCTGTACTAAGAGTCAAGGGCAAGAACTCCTGTACTATGAGTCAAGGGCAAGAACTCCTGTACTATGATTCAAGCGCAAGAACTCCTTTACTAATGATGCAAGAATGCTAAAAATCTGGTAGCTCAACAGTAGAGAGTGTGGTGTAAGTAGCCAGACTGCACAGAAGCCGGTAACGCTATATTCTATGCGTAAATCATTTATCCTCGACATATTTTGGCAAGATCAATTCAAAAGTAGATTATGTTTGCATAGGTCCATTTCTTAATTCAATTACTGTTTGACAGTTTGGGGCACTTGTTTCTGTTAAATTGTTGGTTTTTTTAATTTCAGACACAATTTAAATTAAAGCACCCTGAAAGTTGTATTGCCAAATACTAAAAGCTAGCTGAAGTTTTATAGATTTTCTAATTTTGTCTTCTGCCTCAGCAAAAATGAGTTTACACGGGGGAAAAAATCCTTCAAAAAGTGTTTTCACTGTAAGATGTGTAATGTAATATAATGAAAGGAAAAAGAAACCCGACACGGGAATTTCCGCTATATATTGTATGTACAATATGCTGCTGTTAAATGGTACATGGCTAAGTAAGATCTTTCCTTTTGGAAAAAAGACTAAAACAACATGTAACACAGTAAATAGTATTCCTGCAAAGTTTTATTATTGACAGAGTACGCGTTTGGCGCAAACTTAGGATGCAAAATTTTGCAAACTCTTTACTTTAAATACAGTACTGAACAGGCTCAAATTTTCAAAGAGGAACTTCAACATGTATGAATTTCTTGTTACAACGTGAAATGTGATTAAAACGTCTACATCACAGTTGTGTCCTTTCTCTAACTAACTGCAACTTTTTTTTTTAACAAAACATCTTCCTTGGAATATATATGGAATTAAGTGTGCAGTATATACAATACACGTATATAGCTTAAATTTCCGAGTCACATTCCTTTTTCCTTTCAGTATATTTTTCTCAACATATTTTCAAAACTAAGGTGTTTTTTTATTTACCACTAAAAAATCAGTTCCAATGATACATAATATTACGTATTGTATATATTGTTCATGTAAATCAGAGTTGTAGATCATTTTTGACTGCAATGAATAATATTGCAATTTAAAAGTTAACGAAGGATGACAGACAGACAACGGATGAACGACTGACAACTCGCCATCCCATAAGCTCTGCTGGCCCTTGGCCAGTAGAGCTATAAACTGAGGCTTTTTGTAAAAAAAGCGTGAGTAAAATACTAAAAAAAAATCTGCTTATCTACAGCTCTGGTAAAAGCTGAAAACCCTTTGGCTGAAACATGTGCGCCATATGATACTAATATATGAATATTTGATACTAATAGTTGATACTAATAATACTAATTAGCATGATTAGTATATGATACTAATATTTGATACTAATATATGATAATAATATTTGATACTAATATATGATACTTATATATTATATTAATATATGATACTAATATTTGGTACTAATATATGATACTAATATATGATACTAATATATGATACTAATATTTGATACTAATATATGATACTAATATATGATACTAATATTTGATACTAATATATGATACTAATATTTGATACTAATATATGATACTAATATTTGATACTAATATTTGATACTAATATATGATACTAATATTTGATACTAATATTTGATACTGATATTGATACTGATATATGATACTGATATATGATACTAATATTTGATACTAATATATGATACTAATATTTGATACTAATATATGATACTAATATATGATACTAATATTTGATACTAATATATGATACTAATATTTGATACTAATATATGATACTAATATTTGATACTAATATTTGATA
>JAWPHD010017037.1:0-46774 GCA_037043455.1 Cyrtodaria siliqua | reverse complement strand
GGGCAATTAAGCGACAGTTTGTTTTTAATGATCTGCTTTAATATAATAATTGTATTCTTTTAAATCATGTGTCAGTACTGTCCTCAGTGAAAAAAACCCGGATACGATTAATACTAAACTCTGCGAAAATATCACCTACTAGCTTCCATTGCTTCAGTATTATACTTAAAGACAATATCAACAGCTAGCGTCAGTAAACTCCTGAACGGTTAATTAAATTAATTAGGTCACTTTCTTGATACGCGAAAGGGACAATATATTCATCAATTGTGATATTTAATATTAAACGGTTTCTCACCAGTGTGTATTTGTACGCATAGTTGTCTTTTCGTTTACCCTACCTTTATGCTTTTTTCTAAATGAGAGCTTTAGTTGACCGTTAATTATTAGGGCAAGGTACTGTGAAACGTGTGCCCTCCTTCGATGGAGATTTTAAGCCGTTGAACAGTCCCATGTACAGGATGTATTTGCTCATTATAGATCTTGATGAAATTATGTGTTACTCAGTGACGCAAAATACACGTAGAGCTTTCCTTGGAAACGACATTGTCATGATAATTGGATTTGAGTACGTGCAGTATCAAAAATTAGGAACTGACTGGGTCAGCACCTCTCCCCCTAATCTGAAAATGATGGGCAGATAATGTCCCTCTCCATCCTCATACATAAGATGGTACTAACGCTAGTTGTTGATATTGCCCCTAAAGACAGTACTAACGCCAGCTGTTGATATTACCCCTTAGGATAGTCCTAAACCTAGCTGCTGATATTGCCCCTTAGAACAGTAATAACGCTAACTGTTGATATGGCCCCTGAGGATAGTACTAATTCTAGGTGTTGATATTGCCCCTTATGATATTATTAAGCCATTGATATTGCCCCTGAGGACAGTACTAAACGTAGCTATGATGTTGTCTCTAAGAACAGTAATAACGCTAGCTGTTGATATGGCCCCTGAGGACTTTACTATCGATAGCTGCTGATATTGCTCTAGGGCCAGTACTAAAACTAGCTGTTCATATGGCCCCAGCGGACAGTACTAACGTCAGCTGTTGATATTGCCCCTTAAGATAGAACTAACCCTAGCTGTTGATATTGCCCCTGAGGACAGTAATAAACCTAGCTGTTGATATAGCCCCTGAGGACAGTACTAACACCAGCTGTTGATATTGGCCCTTAGGACAGTACTATCGCTAGCTGTTGATATTGCCCCTAAGGACAGTACTAACGCCAGCTGTTGATATTGACCGGTAGGACAGTACTATCGCTAGCTGCTGATATTGCCCCTTAGGACAGTACTAAAACTGCAGTTGATATGGACCAAGAGGACAGTACTAATGCTGGCTGTTGATATTGCCACTGAGGACAATACCAACGCAGACAGTTGATATTGCCATTGAAGACAGTACTAACGCCAACTGCTGATATTGCCCCTAAGGACGGTACAGACGCCAGCTATTGATATTGACCGATAGGACAGTACTATCGCTAGCTGTTGATACTGCCCCTATGGACGGTACTAAAACTAGCTGTTGATATGGCCACAGAGGACAGTACTAACGTCAGCTGTTGATATTGTCCCTTAAGATAGAACTAACCCTAGCTGTTGATATTGCCCCTTGGGACAGTAATAAACCTAGCTGTTGATATAGCACCTGAGGACACTACTAACGCCAGCTGTTGATATTGGCCCTTAGGACAGTACTATCGCTAGCTGTTGATACTGCCCCTAGAAACGGTACTAAAATAAGCTGTTGATATTGACCCAGAGGGCAATACTAAACCTAGCTGTGTATATGGCCTCTGAGGACAGTACTAACGCCAACTGCTGATATTGCCCCTAAGGACGGTACAAACGCCAGCTGTTGATATTGACCGATAGCTGTTGATACTGCCCCTATGGACGCTACTAAAACTAGCTGTTGATATGGCCACAGAGGACAGTACTAACGCTAGCTATTGATATTGCCCCTTAGGATAGTACTATCGCTAGATTTAGATAATATCCCTATGGATGTTTAAACGCTGGCTGTTGATATTCCCATCAGGTCAGTTCTTACGTCAGCTGTTGATATTGCCCATGAGGACAGTACTAATGCTAGCTGATGATATTGGCCCTGAGGACACTATTTACGCCAGCTGTTGATATTGCCCATTAGGATAGTACTAACGACAGCTGTTGATATGGCCCCTTAGGACAGTGTTATCAATAGCTGTTGATATGGCCCCTTAGGACAGTACTAACGTTGGCTGTTGATATGGCCCCTTATGACAGTGTTATCGCTGGCTGTTGGTATGGCCCCTGAGGACTGTACTATCGCTAGCTGTTGATATTGCCCCTTAGGACAGTATTAAAACTAGCAGTTGATATGGCTCGGCTCCAGAGGACAGTACTAACGCCAGCTGTTGATATTGCCCCTTAGCATAGTACTATCGCTAGATGTCGATAACATCCCTATGGATGTTCAAACGCTGGCTGTTGATATTTCCCCAGAGGTCAGTTCTTATGCTAGCTGTTGATATGGCCCCTGATAGACATCTAGATATTTTGTAGTTATCTAGATAAACCGTTAAAAATATCTAGATAGTTATGTAGCTACCTAGTGACAAAAATAGAATACCACCATTCTGGTGATACTTAAATAACTCGTGTATTTATAAAGCACAAATACAATTATTCACTTGTGTACGTAATACGGTTGATGAGTACATGCACCGCACTTGGACCACATGTGTCCCTAATATGTTTTTTCCAATGAATTAGACATGTGTCCTTAATTCGACCGAATTACATTACGCGGTCCGAGTATCAACTTTCATACCCATCTTACCCGTCTTCAAGAAGTGAAAACGGGGTTGGCTGGGGTATGGAATAAAACTTTAATTTTGGCTTTAAAAAAGTGTATATTGTAAATTTGAAACATTTAATAGGTAATTGTTAACAGGTTATTGCGTTATTTCAGTAAAACATGTTTTTAAACGTGTTTTATTGTCAAAAATATCCGTTATAAAACCCTGCTAATATAAGCTTTCCCATCGCTTAATGGTATTAAGGCGGGACCACGTAATGAGGGACACGTGGTCGTAATTCGGTCTGGCTCAAATAAGGTTCCACAGACCACTTTGTATAGCACTGATAATAGGAGGTATATTACCTTTGATTTTCAATATATGTTTGCATATATAGGCCTTGAGCCAGGACCCAAAATTTTCGATATTGTTACCAACTCAAGGGACAAATTCTACCATCACTTTTTGAAAAGAGCAATGTATATAGATTACATTTTTCCATGATAGTAATCTGGAACAGGTAGCTTATATAAAAAAAAAATCGAACATTAATAGGTTATCATTGTAGCACTTTCATATAAGTTTTTGATGTTCATTTTTGAATGTCATGCTTGTGTGAATAATTATTGATGTACTTTTTAAAGATGTGCTTAAGTTTACAATTCATTGAGTTACATAAAGCGTGAATAAGCTCTTTTTTAGCACTGAAATCAGTTTAAAATCTCTATTTTGCTTCAAATTAGAAGTCAATTTACCCCACCCACTATAGACACATTTTTATGCATTTAGTTTAGTTAATATTTTTTACAATATATGTGTAAACTTGTAAGAATCAGTAATTTACAACCTTTCTACATGATTTAAATAATATAATATGAATAAAGGATTGTTATGATATATTGATGAAATGAAGTACTAAGCAATGTTCATGGCATTGCACATATGTGTTCAGTAAGCCTGATAAGTTGAGACATATGCCAAACTGGAAGTATAAGTAACTGCAACATAAATAGTATTAGCATGTTCTGATACACACATATATTGCACAGACGACACATAGTCCAAAGAATTCTAGATAAAGAAAATGTGCGGTTTAATGTGTTTTTTTTAACAAAAGTCTTTTTTAGGTGTATGCGTCATGGCAATACTTATTATGATTACACATTTGGATTATGTATTACACATAAATACATGAACTAAACATTGCATATTGCAACGCAAAATCTTAAAAGTTATTTTAATACTTTTTAATTACAATTTATGCATATTTTAAGGATTTTTACACCTGAATTACCCCACCCATATACAACACAATGAAGAATTCTGCATATGACACGTAAAAATAGTAATATATGCATTTGCACGAACCATTTTTGTGTTACTGAAAAAAGAATAGACGAAGATGAATTGATTTGAATTGGGGTTTTACGGCGAACCAACACAAACATGTTATATGGCGCCAACAGGAATGAACATTCGACCCGGCTCACTCTTCATTAACATCTAGATAAAAATTTGCACAATGTGCCCAGAACCTTCTTGCCTGCAGAACTTCAGAGTTGCTGGAAATTCTCTAGTAAACACTCTTTTTTTCGCTGGAGCCACGATCAATGCCACCACTGAAGTAGCACCTGAAACAATATATTCTTGCCCGGGAACCACATGGCGTCGACGAAGAAATACCTTTCTTCAGGCCAGAAAAAAGGTATGCTATAAAGCAATAGGCTATTTTATATGATCAGCTTTAATATAATAATGATCAGCTTTAATATAATAATTATATTGTTTTAAATCATATGACAATACTGTCCTCAGGGCAAAAAAAAAGGATACAGTCAGTACTAAACTCTGCAATACTATCACCTGCTAGCTTCCATCGCTCATTACTGTGCTCTAGGACAATATCAACAGATAGCGTCAGTAAAGTTCTTAATGACAAACTAAATTACTTCGGTCACTTCCTTGATACTCGAAAGTGACGATATATTCATAACCTGTGATATTTAATCTTAAACAGTTTCTCACAAGTGTGTATGCCGCAAATGAAATCCGAGAGTGATGGGCAGAGTATTCCACCCCCGATCCTTACTCCCCCCCACCCCACCCCCACCCGCATTCACCCACCCTTCCCGAAAAAATTGCTCAATTTATGTGTTGAACACCTGTACATGTGAACATGCTTGGATAATATCACTAAGAATATAACAAGAGTATTCCGCAAGTCACAATATTTAAGTAAGAAATAAAATGCTTGTATGCAAACATAAACCTGCTGGTAGTTTATAAAGCCAGAAGAAGGTAGGGCAATTAAGCGGCAGTTTGTTTTAATGATCTGTTTTAATATAATAATTGTATTCTTTTAACTCATGTGTCAGTACTGTCCTCAGTGAAAAAAAATCGGATACGGTTAATACTAAACTCTGCGAAAATATCACCTACTAGTTTCCATTGTTTCAGTACTGTACTTAAAGACAATATCAACAGCTAGCGTCAGTAAACTCCTGAACGGTTAATTAAACTAATTAGGTCACTTCCTTGATACGCGAAAGGGACAATATATTCATAAATTGTGATATTTGATATTAAACGGTTTCTCACCAGTATGTATGTGTATGCATAGCTGTCTTTTCGTTTATCCTACCTTTATGTTTTTTTCTAAATGAGAGCTTTAGTTGACCGTTAATTATTAGGGCAAGGTACTGTGAAACTTGTTCCCTCATTCGATGGAGATTTTAAGCCGTTGAACAGTCCCATGAGCTCATTATAGATCTTGATGAAATTATGTATTACTCAGTGACGCAAAATACACGTAGAGATTTCCTTGGAAACGACGTTGTCATGATAATTGGATTTGAGTACCTGCAGTATCAAAAATTAGGAACTGACTGGGTCAGCACCTCTCCCCCTAATCTGAAAAGGATGGGCAGAGTATGCCCCTCTCCATCCTCATATACCCAGCATGAATATTTTGCTTATATTACGTGTTGATTTCCAATGCACGTGTACGTGGTTTGATAAGGTAACATATTATTCGTGAATTCACATGTACTTAAGAAATCATGTTCTTCCAAATAAACCTATATTATAGAAGAAAGAGGTTATAATTAAGCTAAATGACTCTTTTATTTTTAAAAACAGTAAGTGATATTGTCTAGGCGATGTGAGAGTTGTCTCTAGCATCCGTTACGTATAATTATGTTAAACAGTAGGCGATTGTGTCTATTCATGCAGGAGAAAAGCCAACTAAGTCACATGTATTACGTTTTTCTTTCGTTAAATGATAGAATATATTATTTCTCCTTTATATTCATATTTATCGGCTTATATAGCAGTTGATTCCAATGCACTAGTATCTTCTAACTAGCTTATACGGCTTCTCCTCTGTATGTATACTCAAATTTGACTACTGTTTTAAAAAGAAATTAACGGATGACAGAGCCATCCTATTTCTTTTGTAAACTGATATGCATCGTCTGGTACAGGAGGGAATTATGCACTAATACCTTCTACTGAACTAAATTCGGTATTTTATTTTTAAACAGTAGGTGAATATGATTATTCATATAATGCGTCAAATTTAATACGCAATGTGTGACCTGTACGCATTATGTGATAATACCATCACACAATGCATTGTCATGGTCGACGCATGTATGCGACTGCTGCGTTATGTAACTTAAAATAGTATGAGAGTAGACTTTCGAAACGAGAGAACACGATACATATGCAATATTGCTGTCTCAGTTTGATTGTTCATGGACAGTAGTGAAATATGCTAGCTACCGCTCACTCACCCTAGTGCCGGGTATAGCAGAACTTAATATTCATAAAACAATAGTATATACCGTCCCAGTATCTAACACAACTGTATGCCCCGAAGAGCAAAATAAACAAGATGGAATTTAGTTGCTCCAGAGGTTATGAAGCCTGCGTATCAAAAGTAACAGCCGAAAGACTCAATTAAAAAGCAGACAACATATCCTATGAGTGGTTAAACAGTACCCATAGCCTTTTATCGACCGGAGTATATATAAAGAAAATTAAGTATAGAAAACAAAAGCAATTGAAAATGTACCAGCGATATCTAAATATAAATATCGGGCTCCAATCTCCAAAGATCAAACAAATAACATTGTGTCAGACCCGTAACTACGCTGAGACATAGAAGCACGCACGCACGCACTTACGCACGGACGCACTTACGCACGCACTCACGCACGCACGTACGCAAACACACACACACACACACACACACGCGCGCGCGCACATACACACATACACACACACATACATACTTTCACACATACATACTTTCATATATACATATATAAAGATAAATAAAACTAAATAAATAATTAAATACAACATTCATGTTTAATCACAATGTTATTGATTCTTGAACCAGAGACTACTTTTTCTGTAATCGGGAAAGTAATGAGACGTTGCTTCTAATAAACAATTAATGAATTATATCTCTATAAGTGAAAGGCAACATATAACTGTAGTAGGACATATATAATAGCACCAAGCATCACACATACCAATGATACCAACATAAGGAAATGAAGACATTCTTAACCGATAGTTTAAACTAGTTCATTTAATGATACTAGTATTAGACCGTGAGCCATACACTTTTTTGTTACCATCTCAAGGGACAAATTCTTACTAGTACCACCATGTTATTGAGTACCTTGTAGATAAACAAAAAATCCATGGTAGCAGTGTGAACATTGTAAACTGATTCCTGTTATTACAGTTATCTCCCCCTTTTAAGCAAAACTCTTGTTTCTTTTAAAATATCGTTTCGCTGAAACTAGAAGAGCTACAGGTCTAATATTTTGCATGTATTATACATTTAGGGTCCTCCACGAAGTATTTATAAAATAGCGACCCCAGGGTCAAATATGGCCCAGCCCCGGGGGTAACATTTTTTCATACAGTTATATAGGAAATCTTTAAAAAATAAATGATTTACTCTAAAACTGTAAGAGCTAGAGGTCCCATATTATGCATGAAGCATAAGCTTATGATCCACTAGCAAGTTTGTTAAAATGTTGACCCTGGGGTCATATCTGGCTCCGCCCCATGGGTCACTTTTGTTCAAATCGTGACTCTGTGTCCAACTGTGGCCCAGTTCTGGGGTTAAAGTTTTACAAAGAGTTATACAGGAAAGTCCATAAAAATATTCTTTTTTTCTGATGCTACAAGAGCTAGAGGTCTAATACGATGAATGTAGCATAAGAGTATCGATATCTACTAATTTATTTTGTTAAAATGGTGATCTTATGGTCTAATTTCGCCCGGTCCCGGGGGTCACATATTTACATAGAGTTATGTAGGAACGTCTATAAACGTCTTCTCTGAAACTACAAGAGCTAGAGGTGTAATAAGCTACATGTAGCTTAATATTATTGTCCTGTACCAAATGATTTAAATGGTGTCCCTTGAATCAAGCCTGGAATCAAATTTTGCCCTGTCCCGGGTTCACACTATAACATTGAATTATATAGGAAAACATATTCAAACAGCTTCTCTGATACTTCAAAAGCTAAATAATAGTTTCGCATGCACCATAAGCTTATAATCCTCTACCTAGTTTGTTCAAATGGCGACAATGGGGTCAAATATGGCCTCTACGGGGGTCACAGTTTCACAGATTTATATAAAGAAATTGTTGTTGTTTCTTAAAACATGAGAGCACTTTGAGACAAGGCGAGTGGGTCTCTTATTTATGGTTTGAAGTTGTACACTTTTCATAAAATCATTTGAAGCGAACTGAAATATACAGAGAATGTGACTTTTGATAAGGTATTCCATTATGAAGACTTAACCTTGTTTACAAATCGCATATTGAATAAATCCACGAACTAAAATCACAAAGTAGACTACTGCATTTTCAACAAATTGCAAAAAAAAAAAACAGAAAGAAAAAGAAAAGGCATTTTACGGTTTAACTGTCGATTTTTAGGTGTTTCTTAATTGTCCTGTTTTATCCCAAGGCATTAATTGCCAAGTTTATCAAAACAGCAATGAGCTGGGCATATATAAGGCTTGCAGGCATATTGCAACTCGACATACATGAACTTGGTGCTAACTTGCTAGATAAGAGAGACCGTTGTGAACCCAGCTTCTTGGATATAACCTTTATGAAGGATTAACATGTTAGTTGTATGTACTTTAATGCAGTCATACTGCTTGATCGCATACAGCCTGTTGATGCAGTGGATAGCACGGGGGGCTTTAAATTCAGAGGACCCTGGTTCAAGCCTCACCGGAGCTAGTAAATTTTGTCGGTGTGTTCTCGGATTGGGACGTAAACCAGGCGATTCCGTGTATCGCTTGTTTTTTTCTCTCATCATGTTAAAGAAACATAGGTGTCTATTCGTCAGTAGGGCAGGTTCCTAAATGCCTATATAATAAATCCACCTCCCCCCCCACTCCCCGCCACCACACACACTCCCTCTCTCTCTTCATTGGCAATACACCTTCTTCTTTAGGTAATAAACATTCCACTTGCACTTGCATGCGCAAAAGTAGGATTAATGCTTACTATCCTAGGTTAATTCCATACTCTAAATCAAGTACGGAGAACATCATAACGTATGTTTAGATACATATCCTAAGCAGGTGATTTTGTAACAACTGCACCATTACTAACAAATAGCAGGTGCTACTTCAGCGGCGGCATTGATCGTGGCTCCAGCGAAAAACGGAGTGTTTACTAGAGAATTTGCAGCAACTCTGAAGTTCTGCAGGCAAGAAGGTTCTGGGCACATTGTGCAAATTTTTATCTAGATGTTAAGGAAGAGTGAGCCGGGTCGAATGTTCATTCCTGTTGGCGCCATATAACATGTTTGTGTTGGTTCGCCGTAAAACCCCAATTCAAATCAATTCATCTTCGTCTATTCTTTTTTCAGTAACACAAAAATGGTTCGTGCAAATGCATATATTACTATTTTTACGTGTCATATGCAGAATTCTTCTTTGTGTTGTATATGGGTGGGGTAATTCAGGTGTAAAAATCCTTAAAATATGCATAAATTGTAATTAAAAAGTATTAAAATAACTTTTAAGATTTTGCGTTGCAATATGCAATGTTTAATTCATGTATTTATGTGTAATACATAATCCAAATGTGTAATCATAATAAGTGTTGCCATGACGCATACACCTAATAAAGACTTTTGTTAAAAAAACACGTTAAACCGCACATTTCCTTTATCTAGAATTCTTTGGACTATGTGTCGTCTGTGCAATATATGTGTGTATCAGAACATGTTAATACTATTTATGTTGCAGTTACTTATACTTCCAGTTTGGCATATGTCTCAACTTATCAGGCTTACTGAACACATATGTACAATGCCATGAACATTGCTTAGTACTTCATTTCATCAATATATCATAACAATCCCTTATTCATATTATATTATTTAAATCATGTAGAAAGGTTGTAAATTACTGATTCTTACAAGTTTACACATATATTGTAAAAAATATTAACTAATCTAAATGCATAAAAATGTGTCAATAGTGGGTGGGGTAAATTGACTTCTAATTTGAAGCAAAATAGAGATTTTAAACTGAATTCAGTGCTAAAAAAGAGCTTATTTACGCTTTATGTAACTCAATGAATTGTAAACTTAAGCACATCTTTAAAAAGTACATCAATAATTATTCACACAAGCATGACATTCAAAAATGAACATCAAAAACTTATATGAAAGTGATACAATGATAACCTATTAATGTTTGATTTTTTTTTATATAAGCTACCTGTTCCAGATTGCTATCATGGAAAAATGTAATCTATATACATTGCTCTTTTCAAAAAGTGATGGTAGAATTTGTCCCTTGAGTTGGTAACAATATCGAACATTTTGGGTCCTGGCTCAAGGCCTATATATGCAAACATATATTGAAAATCAAAGGTAATATACCTCCCATGATCAGTGCTATACAAAGTGGTCTGTGGAACCGTATTTGAGCCAGACCGAATTACGCACACGTGTCCCTCATTACGTGGTCCCGCCTTAATACCATTAAGCGATGGGAAAGCTTATATTAGCAGGATTTTATAACGGATATTTTTGACAATAAAACACGTTTAAAAACATGTTTTACTGAAATAACGCAATAACCTGTTTACAATTACCTATTAAATGTTTTAATTTTACAATATACACTTTTTTAAAGCCAAAATTAAGGTTTTATTCCATACCCCAGCCAACCCCGTTTTCACTTCTTGGAGACGGGGTTAGATGGGTATAAAAGTTAATACTCGGACCGCGTAATGTAATTCGGTCGAATTAAGGACACGTGTCTAATTCATTGGAAAAAACATATTAGGGACACTTGTGGTGGTGTCCTCATGGGCAATATCAACAGCTGACGTAAGAACTGACCTCACGGGAATATCAACAGCCAGCGTTTAAACATCCATAGGGATATTATCTAAATCTAGCGATAGTACTGTCCTAAGGGGCAATATCAACAGCTAGCGTTAGTACTGTCCTCTGTGGCCATATCAACAGCTAGTTTTAGTACCGTCCATAGGGGCAGTATCAACAGCTAGCGATAGTACTGTCCTAAGGGCCAATATCAACAGCTGGCGTTAGTACTGTCCTCAGGCGCTATATCAACAGCTAGGTTTATTACTGTCCCCAGGGGCAATATCAACAGCTAGGGTTAGTTCTATCTTAAGGGACAATATCAACAGCTGACGTTAGTACTGTCCTCTGTGGCCATATCAACAGCTAGTTTTAGTACCGTCCATAGGGGCAGTATCAACAGCCATCGGTCAATATCAACAGCTGGCGTTTGTACCGTCCTTAGGGGCAATATCAGCAGTTGGTGTTAGTACTGTCCTCAGAGGCCATAAACACAGCTAGGTTTAGTATTGTCCTCTGGGGCCATATCAACAGCTAATTTTAGTACCGTTCCTAGGGGCAGTATCAACAGCTAGCGATAGTACTGTCCTAAGGGCCAATATCAACAGCTGGCGTTAGTACTGTCCTCAGGTGCTATATCAACAGCTAGGTTTATTACTGTCCCCAGGGGCAATATCAACAGCTAGGGTTAGTTCTATCTTAAGGGACAATATCAACAGCTGACGTTAGTACTGTCCTCTGTGGCCATATCAACAGCTAGTTTTAGTACCGTCCATAGGGGCAGTATCAACAGCTATCGATATCACTGTCCTCAGGGGCCATATCATTAGCTATCGATAACACTGTCCTCAGGGGCCATATCAACAGCTATCGAAAACACTGTCCTCAGGGGCCATATCAACAGCTATCGATAACACTGTCGTCAGGGTCAATATCAACAGATATCGATAACACTCTCCTAAGGGGCAATATCAACAGCTATCGATAACACTGTCCTCAGGGTCAATATCAACAGCTATCGATAACACTGTCCTCAGGGGCTATATCAACAGCTATCGATAACACTGTCCTCAGGGGCCATATCAACAGCTATCGATAACACTGTCCTCAGGGTCAATATCAACAGCTATCGACAACACTGTCCTAAGGGGCCATATCAACAGCTATTGATAACACTGTCCTAAGGGGCCATATCATCAGCTAGCGATAACACTGTCCTAAGGGGCTATATCAACAGCTATCGATAACACTGTCCTCAGCGTCAATATCAACAGCTATCGATAACACTGTCCTCAGGGGCCATATCAACAGCTATCGATAACACTGTCCTCAGGGGCCATATCAACAGCTATCGATAACACTGTCCTCAGGGGCCATATCAACAGCTATCGATAACACTGTCCTCAGGGGCCATATCAACAGCTATCGATAACACTGTCGTCAGGGTCAATATCAACAGCTATCGATAACACTGTCCTAAGGGGCAATATCAACAGCTATCGATATCACTGTCCTAAGGGGCAATATCAACAGCTATCGATAACACTGTCCTCAGGGGCAATATCAACAGCTATCGATAACACTGTCCTCAGGGGCAATATCAACAGCTATCGATAACACTGTCCTAAGGGGCAATATCAACAGCTATCGATAACACTGTCCTAAGGGGCAATATCAACAGCTATCGATATCACTGTCCTAAGGGGCAATATCAACAGCTATCGATAACACTGTCCTCAGGGGCAATATCAACAGCTATCGATAACACTGTCGTCAGGGTCAATATCAATAGCTATCGATAATACTGTCCTCAGGGGCCATATCAACAGCCATCGATAACACTGTCCTAAGGGGCCATATCAACAGCTAGCGATAACACTGTCCTAAGGGGCTATATCAACAGCTATCGATAACACTGTCCTCAGGGGCCATATCAACAGCTATCGATAACACTGTCCTCAGGGGCCATATCAACAGCTATCGATAACACTGTCCTTAGGGGCCATATCAACAGCTATCGATAGCACTGTCCTCAGGGGCAATATCAACAGCTATCGATAACACTGTCCTCAGGGGCAATATCAACAGCTATCGATAACACTGTCCTCAGGGGGAATATCAACAGCTATCGATAACACTGTCCTAAGGGGCAATATCAACAGCTATCGATAACACTGTCCTAAGGGGCAATATCAACAGCTATCGATATCACTGTCCTAAGGGGCAATATCAACAGCTATCGATAACACTGTCCTCAGGGGCAATATCAACAGCTATCGATAACACTGTCGTCAGGGTCAATATCAATAGCTATCGATAATACTGTCCTCAGGGGCCATATCAACAGCCATCGATAACACTGTCCTAAGGGGACATATCAACAGCTATCGATAACACTGTCCTAAGGGGCCATATCAACAGCTAGCGATAACACTGTCCTAAGGGGCTATATCAACAGCTATCGATAACACTGTCCTCAGGGGCCATATCAACAGCTATCGATAACACTGTCCTCAGGGGCCATATCAACAGCTATCGATAACACTGTCCTTAGGGGCCATATCAACAGCTATCGATAGCACTGTCCTCAGGGGCCATATCAACAGCTATCGATAACACTGTCGTAAGGGTCAATATCAACAGCTATCGATAACACTGTCCTAAGGGGCAATATCAACAGCTATCGATATCACTGTCCTAAGGGGCAATATCAACAGCTATCGATAACACTGTCCTCAGGGGCAATATCAACAGCTATCGATAACACTGTCGTCAGGGTCAATATCAATAGCTATCGATAATACTGTCCTCAGGGGCCATATCAACAGCCATCGATAACACTGTCCTAAGGGCAAATATCAACAGCTATCGAAAACACTGTCCTCAGGGGCTATATCAACAGCTATCGATAACACTGTTCTCAGGGGCCATATCAACAGCTATCGATAACACTCTCCTCAGGGTCAATATCAACAGCTATCGATAACACTGTCCTCAGGGGCAATATCAACAGCTATCGATAACACTGTCCTCAGGGGCTATTTCAACAGCTATCGATAACACTGTACTGAGGGGCCATATCAACAGCTATCGATAACACTATCCTCAGGGGCTATATCAACAGCTATCGATAACACTGTCCTAAGGAGCCATATCAACAGCTATTGATAACACTGTCCTCAGGGTCAATATCAACAGCTATCGATAACACTGTCCTCAGGGGCCATATTAACAGCTATCGATAACACTGTCCTCAGGGGCAATATCAACAGCTATCGATAACACTGTCCTCAGGGGCCATATCAACAGCTATCGATAACACTGTCTTCAGGGGCCATATCAACAGCTATCGATAACACTGTCGTCAGGGTCAATATCAACAGCTATCGATAACACTGTCCTAAGGGGCAATATCAACAGCTATCGATATCACTGTCCTAAGGGGCAATATCAACAGCTATCGATAACACTGTCCTCAGGGGCAATATCAACAGCTATCGATAACACTGTCCTCAGGGGCAATATCAACAGCTATCGATAACACTGTCCTAAGGGGAAATATCAACAGCCATCGATAACACTGTCCTAAGGGGCAATATCAACAGCTATCGATAACACTGTCCTAAGGGGCAATATCAACAGCTATCGATAAAACTGTCCTCAGGGGCCATATCAACAGCCATCGATAACACTGTCCTAAGGGGAAATATCAACAGCTATCGATAACACTGTCCTCAGGGGCCATATCAACAGCTATTGATAACACTGTCCTCAGGGTCAATATCAACAGCTATCGATAACACTGTCATCAGGTGCAATATCAACAGCTATCGATAACACTGTCCTAAGGGGCAATATCAACAGCTATCGATAACACTGTCCTCAGGGGCTATATCAACAGCTATCGATAACACTGTCCTCAGGGGCCATATCAACAGCTATCGATAACACTGACCTCAGGGTCAATATCAACAGCTATCGATAACACTGTCCTAAGGGGCCATATCAACAGCTATTGATAACACTGTCCTAAGGGGCCATATCATCAGCTAGCGATAACACTGTCCTAAGGGGCTATATCAACAGCTATCGATAACACTGTCCTCAGCGTCAATATCAACAGCTATCGATAACACTGTCCTCAGGGGCCATATCAACAGCTATCGATAACACTGTCCTCAGGGGCCATATCAACAGCTATCGATAACACTGTCCTCAGGGGCCATATCAACAGCTATCGATAACACTGTCCTCAGGGGCCATATCAACAGCTATCGATAACACTGTCGTCAGGGTCAATATCAACAGCTATCGATAACACTGTCCTAAGGGGCAATATCAACAGCTATCGATATCACTGTCCTAAGGGGCAATATCAACAGCTATCGATAACACTGTCCTCAGGGGCAATATCAACAGCTATCGATAACACTGTCCTCAGGGGCAATATCAACAGCTATCGATAACACTGTCCTAAGGGGCAATATCAACAGCTATCGATAACACTGTCCTAAGGGGCAATATCAACAGCTATCGATATCACTGTCCTAAGGGGCAATATCAACAGCTATCGATAACACTGTCCTCAGGGGCAATATCAACAGCTATCGATAACACTGTCGTCAGGGTCAATATCAATAGCTATCGATAATACTGTCCTCAGGGGCCATATCAACAGCCATCGATAACACTGTCCTAAGGGGCCATATCAACAGCTAGCGATAACACTGTCCTAAGGGGCTATATCAACAGCTATCGATAACACTGTCCTCAGGGGCCATATCAACAGCTATCGATAACACTGTCCTCAGGGGCCATATCAACAGCTATCGATAACACTGTCCTTAGGGGCCATATCAACAGCTATCGATAGCACTGTCCTCAGGGGCAATATCAACAGCTATCGATAACACTGTCCTCAGGGGCAATATCAACAGCTATCGATAACACTGTCCTCAGGGGCAATATCAACAGCTATCGATAACACTGTTCTCAGGGGCCATATCAATAGCTATCGATAACACTCTCCTCAGGGTCAATATCAACAGCTATCGATAACACTGTCCTCAGGGGCAATATCAACAGCTATCGATAACACTGTCCTCAGGGGCTATTTCAACAGCTATCGATAACACTGTACTGAGGGGCCATATCAACAGCTATCGATATCACTGTCCTAAGGGGCAATATCAACAGCTATCGATAACACTGTCCTCAGGGGCTATATGAACAGCTATCGATAACACTGTTCTCAGGGGCCATATCAACAGCTATCGATAACACTCTCCTCAGGGTCAATATCAACAGCTATCGATAACACTGTCCTCAGGGGCAATATCAACAGCTATCGATAACACTGTCCTCAGGGGCTATTTCAACAGCTATCGATAACACTGTCCTGAGGGGCCGTATCAACAGCTATCGATAACACTATCCTCAGGGGCTATATCAACAGCTATCGATAACACTGTCCTTAAGGGTCATATCAACAGCTATCGATAACACTGTCCTCAGGGGCAATATCAACAGCTATCGATAACACTGTCCTAAGGGGCCATATCAACAGCTATCGATAACACTGTCCTCAGGGGCTATATCAACAGCTATCGATAACACTGTCCTCAGGGGCCATATCAACAGCTATCGATAACACTGTCCTCAGGGTCAATATCAACAGCTATCGATAACACTGTCCTAAGGGGCCATATCAACAGCTATTGATAACACTGTCCTAAGGGGCCATATCATCAGCTAGCGATAACACTGTCCTAAGGGGCTATATCAACAGCTATCGATAACACTGTCCTCAGCGTCAATATCAACAGCTATCGATAACACTGTCCTCAGGGGCCATATCAACAGCTATCGATAACACTGTCCTCAGGGGCCATATCAACAGCTATCGATAACACTGTCCTCAGGGGCCATATCAACAGCTATCGATAACACTGTCCTCAGGGGCCATATCAACAGCTATCGATAACACTGTCGTCAGGGTCAATATCAACAGCTATCGATAACACTGTCCTAAGGGGCAATATCAACAGCTATCGATATCACTGTCCTAAGGGGCAATATCAACAGCTATCGATAACACTGTCCTCAGGGGCAATATCAACAGCTATCGATAACACTGTCCTCAGGGGCAATATCAACAGCTATCGATAACACTGTCCTAAGGGGCAATATCAACAGCTATCGATAACACTGTCCTAAGGGGCAATATCAACAGCTATCGATATCACTGTCCTAAGGGGCAATATCAACAGCTATCGATAACACTGTCCTCAGGGGCAATATCAACAGCTATCGATAACACTGTCGTCAGGGTCAATATCAATAGCTATCGATAATACTGTCCTCAGGGGCCATATCAACAGCCATCGATAACACTGTCCTAAGGGGCCATATCAACAGCTAGCGATAACACTGTCCTAAGGGGCTATATCAACAGCTATCGATAACACTGTCCTCAGGGGCCATATCAACAGCTATCGATAACACTGTCCTCAGGGGCCATATCAACAGCTATCGATAACACTGTCCTTAGGGGCCATATCAACAGCTATCGATAGCACTGTCCTCAGGGGCAATATCAACAGCTATCGATAACACTGTCCTCAGGGGCAATATCAACAGCTATCGATAACACTGTCCTCAGGGGCAATATCAACAGCTATCGATAACACTGTCCTAAGGGGCAATATCAACAGCTATCGATAACACTGTCCTAAGGGGCAATATCAACAGCTATCGATATCACTGTCCTAAGGGGCAATATCAACAGCTATCGATAACACTGTCCTCAGGGGCAATATCAACAGCTATCGATAACACTGTCGTCAGGGTCAATATCAATAGCTATCGATAATACTGTCCTCAGGGGCCATATCAACAGCCATCGATAACACTGTCCTAAGGGGACATATCAACAGCTATCGATAACACTGTCCTAAGGGGCAATATCAACAGCTATCGATAACACTGTCCTAAGGGGCAATATCAACAGCTATCGATATCACTGTCCTAAGGGGCAATATCAACAGCTATCGATAACACTGTCCTCAGGGGCAATATCAACAGCTATCGATAACACTGTCGTCAGGGTCAATATCAATAGCTATCGATAATACTGTCCTCAGGGGCCATATCAACAGCCATCGATAACACTGTCCTAAGGGGCCATATCAACAGCTAGCGATAACACTGTCCTAAGGGGCTATATCAACAGCTATCGATAACACTGTCCTCAGGGGCCATATCAACAGCTATCGATAACACTGTCCTCAGGGGCCATATCAACAGCTATCGATAACACTGTCCTTAGGGGCCATATCAACAGCTATCGATAGCACTGTCCTCAGGGGCAATATCAACAGCTATCGATAACACTGTCCTCAGGGGCAATATCAACAGCTATCGATAACACTGTCCTCAGGGGCAATATCAACAGCTATCGATAACACTGTCCTAAGGGGCAATATCAACAGCTATCGATAACACTGTCCTAAGGGGCAATATCAACAGCTATCGATATCACTGTCCTAAGGGGCAATATCAACAGCTATCGATAACACTGTCCTCAGGGGCAATATCAACAGCTATCGATAACACTGTCCTCAGGGGCAATATCAACAGCTAGCGATAACACTGTCCTAAGGGGCTATATCAACAGCTATCGATAACACTGTCCTCAGGGGCCATATCAACAGCTATCGATAACACTGTCCTCAGGGGCCATATCAACAGCTATCGATAACACTGTCCTTAGGGGCCATATCAACAGCTACCGATAGCACTGTCCTCAGGGGCCATATCAACAGCTATCGATAACACTGTCGTAAGGGTCAATATCAACAGCTATCGATAACACTGTCCTAAGGGGCAATATCAACAGCTATCGATATCACTGTCCTAAGGGGCAATATCAACAGCTATCGATAACACTGTCCTCAGGGGCAATATCAACAGCTATCGATAACACTGTCGTCAGGGTCAATATCAATAGCTATCGATAATACTGTCCTCAGGGGCCATATCAACAGCCATTGATAACACTGTCCTAAGGGCAAATATCAACAGCTATCGAAAACACTGTCCTCAGGGGCTATATCAACAGCTATCGATAACACTGTTCTCAGGGGCCATATCAACAGCTATCGATAACACTCTCCTCAGGGTCAATATCAACAGCTATCGATAACACTGTCCTCAGGGGCAATATCAACAGCTATCGATAACACTGTCCTCAGGGGCTATTTCAACAGCTATCGATAACACTGTACTGAGGGGCCATATCAACAGCTATCGATAACACTATCCTCAGGGGCTATATCAACAGCTATCGATAACACTGTCCTAAGGAGCCATATCAACAGCTATTGATAACACTGTCCTAAGGGGCCATATCAACAGCTAGCGATAACACTGTCCTCAGGGTCAATATCAACAGCTATCGATAACACTGTCCTCAGGGGCCATATTAACAGCTATCGATAACACTGTCCTCAGGGGCAATATCAACAGCTATCGATAACACTGTCCTCAGGGGCCATATCAACAGCTATCGATAACACTGTCTTCAGGGGCCATATCAACAGCTATCGATAACACTGTCGTCAGGGTCAATATCAACAGCTATCGATAACACTGTCCTAAGGGGCAATATCAACAGCTATCGATATCACTGTCCTAAGGGGCAATATCAACAGCTATCGATAACACTGTCCTCAGGGGCAATATCAACAGCTATCGATAACACTGTCCTCAGGGGCAATATCAACAGCTATCGATAACACTGTCCTAAGGGGAAATATCAACAGCCATCGATAACACTGTCCTAAGGGGCAATATCAACAGCTATCGATAACACTGTCCTAAGGGGCAATATCAACAGCTATCGATAAAACTGTCCTCAGGGGCCATATCAACAGCCATCGATAACACTGTCCTAAGGGGAAATATCAACAGCTATCGATAACACTGTCCTCAGGGGCCATATCAACAGCTATTGATAACACTGTCCTCAGGGTCAATATCAACAGCTATCGATAACACTGTCATCAGGTGCAATATCAACAGCTATCGATAACACTGTCCTAAGGGGCAATATCAACAGCTATCGATAACACTGTCCTCAGGGGCTATATCAACAGCTATCGATAAAACTGTCCTCAGGGGCCATATCAACAGCTATCGAGAACACTGTCCTCAGGGTCAATATCAACAGCTATCGATAACACTGTCCTCTGGGGCTATATCAACAGCTATCGATAACACTGTCCTCGGGGTCAATATCAACAGCTATCGATACCACTGTCCTCAGGGGCTATATCAACAGCTATCGATAACACTGTCCTCAGGGGCAATATCAACAGCTATCGATAACACTGTCCTCATGGGCTATATTAACAGCTATCGAAATCACTGTCCTAAGGGGCCATATCAACAGCTATGATTATTACTGTCCTCAAGATCAACAGCCTGCGTTAGTATGGTCCTCAGTTGCAATATCAACAGCAACCGTTAGTACTGTCCTGAAGTGCAATACCAACAACTAACGTAAGTACTGTCCTCAGTGGCAATATCAACAGTTAGCGTTAGTACTGTCCTAATGTGCATTATCAACAGCCTGCGTTCGTATGGTGCTCAGTGTCAATATCAACAGCCAGCGTTAATAATGTCCTCAGGGGCACTATCAAACGCTAGCGTTCGAACTATCCTTAGGAGCAGTGTCAACAGCTAGTCAGTAACATGCACAGGTATCAACAGCTAGCATATGTACTGTCCATATCGAAAAAAACAGCTAGTGTTTTTAACATCCACATGTGCACTATCATCAGCCTTTGTTTTAACCACCATAGAGATACTATCAACAGCCAGCGTTAGGCAACATCAATGGGTAACATTAGTACTGTCCTCACATCCAGCGTTAGTACTGCCGTCATTGGCAATATCAACAGCCAGCGTTAATACTCGCCCAAGGGGCAATATCAGTACAGTGAGCGTTAGTAGTGTCCTAAGGGGAATATAGACATCTAGCGTTAGTATTTGCCTCATTGACAATATCAACAGCCAGAGTAAGTACTGTCCTCATGGACACTATTAACAGCCAGCGTTATTAATGTCCTCAGGGGAAGTATAAACAGCCAGCGTTAGTATTGTTCTTAGGGGCAATATCAACAGCCACCGTTAGTACTGTCCTAAGGGGCAACATCAATATCCAGTGTGAGTAATGTCCACAGGGTCAAAATCAACAGCTATCGTTAGTACTGTTCTCAGGGGCAATATCAACAGCTGACGTTAGTACTGTCCAAAGGGGCAACATCAACAGCCAGCGTTAGTACTGTCCTTAATGGGCAATATCAACAGCCAGCGTAAGTAATGTCCTCAGGGACAATATCAACAGCCCGCGTTAGTATTGTCCTCAGTGTCAAAATCAATAGCCAGAGTTAGTAATGTGCTCATGAGCAATATCAACAGGTAGCGTTAAGACTGTCATAATGGGCTATATCCACAGATAGCGTTAGTACTGTCCCCAGGGTCAATATCAACAGCTAGCGTTAATTTTGTCCTCATGGAAAATATCAACAGCTAGCTTTAACACTGTCCTCATTGGCAATATCAATAGCCACTTATATTACTGCCCTAAAGGGAAATATCAACAGGTAGCGTTTATACTGTCTTCTTGGCCAATTTCAGCATATAGCGTTAGTACCGCTTTCCAGAGGCAATATCAACTGCTACCATAAGTACCGTCCTCAGAGGCAATATCTAAAACGAATACAGTCAGTACTACTAAACTCTACGAAAATATCACCTACTGGCTTCCATGGCTTTTGTACTTTCCTCAAGGACAATTTCAAGAATTAGCGTCACTAAAGTCTTGAAGGACAAAATAAATTGCGTAGGTCACTTCCTTGAAAGACCAAAGGGACAATATAGTCATATCCTTAAACGGTTTCTCACCATTGTGTATGCATACTTGTCTTTTCGTTTACCCTACCTGTTTGCAAGCAATGTTTTTTCCCCAAGTGAGTTCGTTTCCGAGGAAGGCTTTGCTGGCATGTTGTCACTGATTAACACAGAAAATTACATCAAAATGTGTAAGGAGCATACTTATATAGGGTGTGGCCCTTCCTGTACATAGGCCTGGTCAGCGGCTTAACATCCCCTTCGAAGGATGGCAGTTTCACAGTACATGTACCTTGCCCGAATAGTGAACGGTCATTCATCAAAAGCGGCTGTCATGATAATCAGAAATGAATGTGTGTAGTTTAAAAAAAGAACAGTGGCTAGCACCTCTCCCCATAACCTGAGACGGGTTGACAGAGTATATTCCCCGCACCTCGTCTTGTTTCGTACTTGGAAACTCAACCTACTCACATATCTGACGTTTGCCTGTTAATGTTGTCGATTTGTGTTAGCTGTGTTCGGGTTTAAGTTTCAAAACACAGAATACGTGTCAGCGCGAGATATGTCGAAATGTAAAAATACCAGAGATATTCACCTGAAAAACATTAACTAGTCGTACGAAAATGTCTAGATCGAGGAGGTATTCTTCTCGTTGGTGAGTTTTATGCATGTACGCTTGGTTGTTAACGTTTAATCTATTGCTGTATGGCGGGTGTTTATGCATGCATTGCTTGATCTCTTCATGAACCTGTCTTGATATGGTCGACCCTGATACCTACTTATTCTAAAAGGGCATCACAGTAACTCTGTTGTACGTATGCACCATAAGAGCTACTATTCTCGCTGCTAGAATATACCAAAAGTATTAATCATGTCACATTGTACTAAGACATCATGTTCTTGCATATAAAGCTACTGGTACTTTATAATGACAGAAAAAATGTGTGGTATTTAAACTAAAGGATGTTTTTATTTTTAGAAATGGTCTGCTTCAATGTAATAAGGCTCTTTTAAATCGTGTGTCAGTACAGTCCTCATCGAAACAATAAACGTATACAGTCAATACTAATCTTTGTGAAAATATCACCTGCCAGCTTCTCTGGGTTCAGTACTGTCCTCAAGGACAATATCAATACAGATAGCGCCAGTACAGTTCTGAGGGACATAATAAACTGATTAGGTGAATTGATTGATACGCGAAAGGGACGATATATTCATAAACTCTGATATGGTACCTTAAACGGTTTCTCACCAGTGAGTACGCACACTTGTCATTTCGCTTACTCTAACAATTGCAAGCAATGTTTTTTTCCGAGTGAGGGTTTTGGGCAAATGACCTTTCATTATTCGGGCAAGGTACTGTGAATCTTATGCCATCCTTCTAAGGAAATGTTAAGACGTAGACGAGTCCCATGTAGGAAGAGTCATGCCTTATATATGCTCATGACATATCTCTTTGAATTTCTGTGTTAATGAGGCAAAATGCCGTGGAGCTTTCCTCGGAAACGATGCTGCCATGATAATTAGACTAGACCGTGTGTAGTATCTATAATTAGGAACAGCGGGGACAGCACCTCTCCCCTAATCTGAAAGGGTTGGGTAGAGTATGTCCCTCCCCGCAACCCCCACAACACACACCCCACACGAACATTGTTCTTATATAATATGCAGATTCCCTATGCATTTGTATATGGTTTGATAAGGTAACAAATAATATACCAAAAGTATTCATCAATTCACATGTAATTAATAAATCGTGTTCTTGCAAATAAACCGACTGGTACATTATAGAAGAAAGAGGTGATAATTAAGCTAAAAGACAGTTTTGTTTTTTTAAAAATAGTAAGTGGTAATGTCTAGGCGATGTGAGAGATGTCTCTAACACCCTTTAAGTGTAATTATTTTAAACAGTAGGCGAATGTGTGTATTCATGCAGGATAAAATCCAAACAAGTCACATATATTAAGTTTTTATTTCGTTAAATGGTATAATATGGTATAATTTCTCCTGTATACTCAATGTATCGGCTAATAGTTCAGTTAATTCCTAGGCACTAGTAACTTCTACTTCTAATTAGAAAGTAGTAACTGCTTAGGAAATTTGAATTAAAAAAGAGCATACACATTCATATCCACGATTAATGCGTAATTGCGGCTGGTATAGCAGTTAATTAGCACTAGTAACTTCTACTTTGCTAAAATGAGTAACTAGGCATATTCGGAAAATTAAAGGACAATAGAAACATCTCTCATATCGCCTAATATCTTAATGTATGTAGCTTATATGGCTTCTCTCCTGTATGCATACTCACATTCGACTACTGTTTAAAAAAGTTAATTGAATTGATTTGTGTTTTAAGGAGCAACAACACATGAACGTTTATATGATGCCTAACAGGAACGAACGCGCCAGGCTCATCCTCCATTTACATGAAGATAAAATATGAAGACTGGGCCTAGAACCTTCTTACCTGCAAAACTGCAGAATTGCTGCAAATTCTATAATAGACACTCCATTTACGATGGAGCCACGTTTCCACGTTTGCATACGCGGTGTCATGATGGGCATGATAAAAAATGACAAAATGAATATGAATTTGTGTGTGGGGGTGGGGTGGGGGTCTACCCCGCAACCTCACGGGGAACAAAAATGAAAGTTAACAGATGACAGAGACATCGCATTTTTCTTATCAGGATATCTCTCACATCACCTAGACATTATCACTTGCTATCATTTAACGAAATATAACAGAATGGCTTAATATATTTGATTTATATGGCTTCTCCCCTGTATGTATTCTCACATTCGCCTACTGTTTATTTCCTAAGCCGTTACTACTTCCTAATTATTTTATAAATAGGAACCTCACGGGGAACAAAATGAAAGTTAACAGATGACAGAGACATCGCATTTTTCTTATCAGGATATCTCTCACATCACCTAGACATTATCACTTGCTATCATTTAACGAAATATAACAGAATGGCTTAATATATTTGATTTATATGGCTTCTCCCCTGTATGTATTCTCACATTCGCCTACTGTTTACTTCCTAAGCCGTTACTACTTCCTAATTATTTTTTAAACAGAAACCGAATGTGATTATTCATATAATGCGTCAAAACTCAATATGCAATGTTGACTTGTACGCATTATGTGACAAAAACAGTTGTTGTTTTGTGTTTTGTGCTTTTTGTTGTTGTTGAGTGTTGTTTGTGTTTTTTGGGGGGAAGGGGCAGTGTTTGTCGGTTGGCTGTAAATAGTGTTTTTTAAAGTTGCGCATCAACCCCATAACTGGAAACAACGCGTGCGTGAGTGAGTGAGTGCGTGCGTGCGTGCGTGCGTGCGTGCGTATGTGCGTGCGTGCGTGCGTGTGTGTGTGTGTGTTTTGGTTATTACTGTTTTTTTAATTTGCGCCCCACCCCCAATGTCAAATCCTTTATCCGCCCCTGAGGAGGGTGCATGCTCCCCAGATTTTTTCTAAAGTAAGAAGACTTTATTTTATGGATTTAAGCACACTGGATCCGCCCATGCCCCCAATCCCTGCCTAACTAACAACCAAAGAACAATCAAAATACATACGTTTCAGATTTTAGGTGGGGGTGCTCCCGGTGCCCGCACTGGACCCACCCCTAGACCCATCCCACTACCACATGTACACCCCAACCAACAAAAGCTTACTATATACATATAATTATTATTTTTCAGATTTAAGCCTGGTGCACCCATACCCGCCGGATCCGCCCTTGCCCTCCCCGACCCACGAACCACTTCTCACCCAATATATTTCTTTGCCTCGGTGTAAGTTTATGTCTGGTTACGGCACTGTGCGTGAAAGTTATTGCGTGAGAGTTATGCATAGCATCATGACAGATGTATACTCCGCTTTTTGTGAATTAGAGAATGTGTGCTAGGAATCGAAGACATTCTATGCCGATATATTATATCCACCTTAGAACACGACATCCCAGACCATACCAGGACCCGATTTGCAATCAATTGTAACTAGAAGAACGGTATTGAAACAAAGGTTGAAGGAACGCGTTTGGATCTAAAAAAAAAAAAAAAAAAAAAGATCTTAAAAAAATCAAAAAATCTGATTGTTTGATTTTGTCTAGACTTGTATACAAATATCAAAACATATCAAATAATTGCAAAACTGTACACCAAAATTAATCCTCCCCACAATTCCTACCCCATGTAAGAGACCGCAGTAGACATGTATATAACAGCAAAGCACAACATCAGAGCATATCAAATAAATGAAAAACTGTACACCAGAAACAATCCTACCCCATGTAAGAGACCATAGTCAAAAACAATTCGACGCCGTGTAAGAGTCCATAGTCAAAAACAAGCATACACCATGTAAGAGACCATAGTCAAAAGCAATCCTACCCCATGTAAGAGAACACTATGGTTATGTTTTGATGTTTCTATACATGTCTATACAAAAATATAATATAACAAAAAAGAAAGAAGTTTTTCTGATTTGTTTTTCTTTTTTTTGTTTTCTTTTTTATGTTTATTTCCTTCAACCTGTGTATTGAAAATAACAATTTCTTCCAGTCATATTGTTGTGGTAAATAAGTGGTTAGCATACTTGATCATACTTGCCTCTCGTCCCAGACGTCACAGGTTCGATTTCCTCGGGTAAGATAAGCCTACTATGAAAGCCATCCTCCGAAGGAGGTGTGTAAAGTCATAGGTCCGTGTGTATGGAGAGCTATACACGTGGTAATCGGTTATTCGTAAACAGAACTGCACATAATAAATGAAATTGCGTGTAGATAGTGGCAAAATATAAGAAACCTATACATCTTATCTATTTGATAACTCTAACACAATAGCATGTGTTTTTTTTTCAATATCGATGTGTGCTTAAATTAACGATTACAATGCAAACTTCCTCCCCTTAATCTGTTATAAATAGCGTTTTCACAATAAAATCGCAGTATATATGTGTTGCGTCCCTTTTGTTGTGAACCGCCATTTAGGGGCATAATTGACAGCTGGAGCTTCGTCGGGACAATATTGACAGGAGGGGCTTCAACAACAGCGAGTGATTTGAACCCTACTGAAGTGAGTTAGCACCCTAGAACAGGTTTAAACCCCCAGTGGCCTACTTTGCCACTGACCGTTCCAAGGCGGTAGCCCTATTGTCAACCCTTTTGTGTTTGTGATGTCGTTTGCTTTTATTATTACTTTTGCCTTCTTGTTGTCTGTTTGCGTGTTTGTTTTTGTGTTTTGTGGTTGACTGTCTGTCCTCCTGGAATGCTACTTTCCCTGTCCGATCTGTTTATATTTCTTTAGCAGTATCGCATGTGTCAAAGTGAGTTAGCAGTATACTGTGTGTCAAGGTGAGTTAGCAGTATTCTTTGTGTCAAGGTGAGTTAGCAGTATACTTTGTGTCAAGGTGAGTTAGCAGTATTCTTTGTGTCAAGGTGAGTTAGCAGTATACTTTGTGTCAAGGTGAGTTAGCAGTATTCTTTGTGTCAAGGTGAGTTAGCAGTATACTTTGTGTCAAGGTGAGTTAGCAGTATACTTTGTGTCAAGGTGAGTTAGCAGTATACTTTGTGTCAAGGTGAGTTAGCAGTATTCTAAGTGTGTCAAAGTGAGTTAGCAGTATACTTTGTGTCAAGGTGAGTTAGCAGTATTCTAAGTGTGTCAAAGTGAGTTAGCAGTATACTTTGTGTCAAGGTGAGTTAGCAGTATTCTTTGTGTCAAGGTGAGTTAGCAGTATACTTTGTGTCAAGGTGAGTTAGCAGTATTCTAAGTGTGTCAAAGTGAGTTAGCAGTATACTTTGTGTCAAGGTGAGTTAGCAGTATTCTAAGTGTGTCAAAGTGAGTTAGCAGTATACTTTGTGTCAAGGTGAGTTAGCAGTATTCTAAGTGTGTCAAAGTGAGTTAGCAGTATACTGTGTGTCAAGGTGAGTTAGCAGTATACTGTGTGTCAAGGTGAGTTAGCAGTATTCTAAGTGTGTCAAAGTGAGTTAGCAGTATTCTAAGTGTGTCAAAGTGAGTTAGCAGTATACTTTGTGTCAAGGTGAGTTAGCAGTATTCTAAGTGTGTCAAAGTGAGTTAGCAGTATACTTTGTGTCAAGGTGAGTTAGCAGTATTCTAAGTGTGTCAAGGTGAGTTAGCAGTATACTGTGTGTCAAGGTGAGTTAGCAGTATTCTAAGTGTGTCAAAGTGAGTTAGCAGTATCGCATGTGTCAAAGTGAGTTAGCAGTATACTTTGTGTCAAGGTGAGTTAGCAGTATTCTTTGTGTCAAGGTGAGTTAGCAGTATACTTTGTGTCAAGGTGAGTTAGCAATATTCTAAGTGTGTCAAAGTGAGTTAGCAGTATACTTTGTGTCAAGGTGAGTTAGCAGTATTCTAAGTGTGTCAAAGTGAGTTAGCAGTATACTTTGTGTCAAGGTGAGTTAGCAGTATTCTAAGTGTGTCAAAGTGAGTTAGCAGTATACTTTGTGTCAAGGTGAGTTAGCAGTATTCTAAGTGTATCAAAGTGAGTTAGCAGTATACTGTGTGTCAAGGTGAGTTAGCAGTATACTGTGTGTCAAGGTGAGTTAGCAGTATTCTAAGTGTGTCAAAGTGAGTTAGCAGTATACTTTGTGTCAAGGTGAGTTAGCAGTATTCTAAGTGTGTCAAGGTGAGTTAGCAGTATACTTTGTGTCAAGGTGAGTTAGCAGTATTCTAAGTGTGTCAAAGTGAGTTAGCAGTATACTGTGTGTCAAGGTGAGTTAGCAGTATACTGTGTGTCAAGGTGAGTTAGCAGTATTCTAAGTGTGTCAAAGTGAGTTAGCAGTATACTTTGTGTCAAGGTGAGTTAGCAGTATTCTAAGTGTGTCAAAGTGAGTTAGCAGTATACTGTGTGTCAAGGTGAGTTAGCAGTATACTGTGTGTCAAGGTGAGTTAGCAGTATTCTAAGTGTGTCAAAGTGAGTTAGCAGTATACTGTGTGTCAAGGTGAGTTAGCAGTATACTGTGTGTCAAGGTGAGTTAGCAGTATTCTAAGTGTGTCAAAGTGAGTTAGCAGTATACTGTGTGTCAAGGTGAGTTAGCAGTATTCTAAGTGTGTCAAAGTGAGTTAGCAGTATACTGTGTGTCAAGGTGAGTTAGCAGTATTCTAAGTGTGTCAAAGTGAGTTAGCAGTGTTCTAAGTGTGTCAAAGTGAGTTAGCAGTATACTGTGTGTCAAAGTGAGTTAGCAGTATTCTAAGTGTGTCAAAGTGAGTTAGCAGTATACTGTGTGTCAATGTGAGTTAGCAGTATTCTATGTGTGTCAAAGTGAGTTAGCAGTATACTGTGTGTCAAGGTGAGTTAGCAGTATTCTAAGTGTGTCAAAGTGAGTTAGCAGTATACTGTGTGTCAAGGTGAGTTAGCAGTATTCTAAGTGTGTCAAAGTGAGTTAGCAGTATACTGTGTGTCAAGGTGAGTCAGCAGTATCCCATGTGCCAAAGTGAGTTAGCAGTATCCCATGTGTCGAAGTGAGTTAGCAGTATACTGTGTGTCAAGGTGAGTCAGCAGTATCCCATGTGCCAAAGTGAGTTAGCAGTATCCCATGTGTCGAAATGAGAAGGCAGTATCCCGTGTGTCGAAGTCAGTAGGCAGTATCCCGTGTGTCAACGTCAGTAAGCAGTATCCTATGTGTCAAAGTGTGGAAGCAGTATCCAATGTGTCACAGTGAGTTAGCAGTAGCCCATGTGTCAAAGTGAATTAGCAGTATCACATGTGTCAAAGTGAATTAGCAGTATCACATGTGTCAAAGTGAATTAGCAGTATCACATGTGTCAAAGTGAATTAGCAGTATAACATGTGTCCAAGTGAATTAGCAGTATCACATGTGTCAAAGTGAATTAGCAGTATCACATGTGTCAAAGTGAATTAGCAGTATCACATGTGTCAAAGTGAATTAGCAGTATTCTAAGTGTGTCAAAGTGAGTAGGCAGAATACTGAGTGTCAAAGTGAGTTATAAGTATCCCATATGTCAAATTGAGTTAGCAGTATACTGTGTGTCAAAGTGAGTTAGCGGTATCCCATGTGTCAAAGTGAATTAGCAGTATCCCATGTGTCAAAGTGAGTAGCGGTATAATAGTGTCGACACTCCTGACACAAGTACTACGTAGGTATCTGGGTTAGCCGTTAATAAGTATGGACTTAGTGCTACACTGCTATACATATGATATATTGTCTGGAACCCAAACCTGAAAAAAAAAAAACGTTTACCCGGAAAGATATACTCCTGATTTTTTAAATATTAACAGATGGGGGTCTGGAAATATGAAACCACTGTATGGACTTCTGGCATACTTTGCAGTTTACAACAGTATTGCGATTTCTACGGCAACCCATTTCTACCAAGCCATTGATGTGATAATCGCTGAACAAACAGTCAAAGAAAAATAAAGAATTTCAAATGTCCACACGTCCTTTTAGGCAAATACAGTTCCAGTCTTTGAAACCTATATGTGTATATGAAATATCAAACTACAGAATCAAGACCTGATTATGTTACAGTTTACTAATTTTAACAAGAGTTATGAACCTTTTATGAATTTAGTTCTGTCTTGAGCCAGGGATAATGCGAAGTGTTTGTGCCCACAATAACTTTAGTAAACGTTTTCTGATTTCCACCAAATGTTGTATGGTATTAAGCTTTATACCTACAAGGCCTTTAACAAGTTCAATACTAAGCAAAACTGACACTTACTTAAAGAGTTATTACCCGTGATTATTGAAAGAATAGGCAAATGTTGCTTAAGTACACACAGTACTTTAGTAAACGGATTCCGATCTTCACATTATTTAGTATGAGACTTACTATGAATATGAACTTTGATAAGATGACAATGAGCAAAAATGACACCTGCCTTACTGAGTTATTGCCCTTGATTATTAAGAAAATTTCAGCTTTCGTACACAATACAAGTAAATTAGTTTATCACAACCCTCATTTTATGGAGATGTGATCTATAAACTTCGTAAGTTAAAGGGGTCTGACGGGTTTCCTGACCGCTTTACAAATTTAATCAGGAAGTTCGTCGGAAAAGGATATAACCCTTTGGTTTTACAGCGCACTGCATGTTTAGTGATTGACCCCTCTACATCAGTCATTACGCTTCACTTTTCACTTGTGCGATGTCTGGACTACCTCTTGGGACTCTATGATTGTACCTACAGAAACCCAGACTAAGGGAGGTGGGTGCATGAGCTTTCGTCCCTCGGGTTTTCTGGTCGTACCCTAGATTGGTTTTCTCTTTAGCTGCAACTACTATGGTTGTTCAGTACGATTCTGGATACATCCTGAGATGTTTATTATTTTGTATGTGTATCTTTAGTTAGTTTCTCTGGATGTGGACTTTATTGTTAGAGAATTCCTTTTGATGGGATATAGTTTTGTTTACACTGTATTGTCTATTTGTGCGCTGAAGACAGGATAATAGAGAGGATTGTGCGCATATAAAATCGATTCAAGCTAACCAGTAGGCCGTATTGCCTACTGACCGTTCCAAGTCGGTAACCCTGTCTTTACCACCCTTTCTGTTGTTTTTTGTCTCTTTCATTGTAGTTTCAAGTCCTTGTTTGCAGTACAGTGCGGACCTGCGATGCCACCTACGTTCGGACGCTGTGGTTTCTATAGGACCCTATATATCATTTTAGATGTTCACACAGTTTGGCGTATAACTTTATATCAAACGGATTTTAGACAGGTTAGACAATTATCAAGTTATTGCTCTAACTTGTCTAACGATTGGCTGATTGATTGTTTCCTACTTTCCTTTGAAATGCAATCAATTACTGTAGAATATTCTAATTAAACAAAGAGGATATCGTCCTCTGACTAAGGAGCGTGATTGTTTTCACGATGATTGTAATAAATAGGATTTGATTTTCCCTGCGTTTAGGGTAATATTATTAAGATCTCGCTTTTGTTTGACAATGAGAACAATTGAGGAGTGGTTTACAAAGTTATCACCTTTGATGTTTGCAAATATTTAAATTTCAGACTGAGTATACAGCAACTTTAGTAAACGAGTTCTGATTCTCACCAATATTTAGTTGAAGTCTTTTATGACAATAACACCATGTGGACTTGTCACGTAGTTGTTTTAGATAATATTTTACACATATGGAACTAGTTAGGTATGGCACTACTGTGTACAGACAAATTGTTGGAATCCTAAATAAGACTAAAATGTTCACCTTTTGTTGCAGATTTGGTTTTGGTTTTTTATGAAAGAGGTTTCATATTTAGTCTTTTACCAGATTCGCTTATGCAGATGTAATCGAAGCCTTGTATTTTACCTGTTTGTATATGGATGATATATTGGACAATTACAACCCTTTCTTTCCTACTATGGTTACTACATATATTTTTTTCCCCCAAAAAAAGCTAATATTTCTCATAGTTGCTATATCTTCCCATGGATATATATGTATGATCTTCCTTAAACGATTTACATCTTGCGACTGAAACTGAGAAATAATAAGCAAACTCTATGACAAGAGGGATCATTTCAGTTTTTACATTGTTAATTATCCCGACCTAGACGGGGCTGTTCTCCGATCAGTTTCTTATGGAGTCTATGTTTCTCAACTTATTAGAAGGCGGCGGCTAGTTAGGAATATGATAAAAAATTCTCCTGTAGATATGAGTCATCGATTTGGGAGAAATTAGTGTTATTATGGAAACATCAGTAAATGCAATATAGATTTTGTTTACATAAAATATTACATAAAAAAGCAACAATTACTGTAGTATTACATTATGAGATACGTATTTTAATAGTATAGACACTTATAATTATAATAAGAAGGCAAGTAAATATAATTTATAAATAAAATAACTATCTCCCGAGAAAAAAATAGGGTAGGGGCTAACCTTCTGTTATTATGGAAACGGATACATCATAAGAGAAAGGTCGTTTCATGGACACGTCATTAATGACTATACTTGATATTGTTCAGTACATCTTTTGTTTCTGTTTTCGTCATGTCATCATCAAAATCTTGAAAAGTTGTAAAGAAAGAAAATATTCTATTCTATAGTCTATCTATATACTATAACAAGGTCGGTGTATGCCAAACCGATATTGTGGTTCAGTGATAGAGCACCCGCTTCGGGATTTAAACGTCCCGAGTTCAAATCTCGGTAAAGATGAATTTTTTTTTTTTTTTTTTTATTTTTTTTTTTTTTTTTAACCATTCTGATTCTCCGACTGTAACTTATATTTTAATCTAATTCTAACACGACCTCCGCAGTCTTTCATATACACAAAAAAGAGAGACAGCTGTATATATTATACGATAAAATACAGCTGTTCCATTAATTCCCCGCAAGCTATATGACGTAAGCAATGACTTATTTGTTTGTCACGTTTCAACTAGTGTATGGAAACGCAGAACTTTGCATACGGGGGCGCCCAATGGAACAGCCTGTAAACATAGCAGCCTGATAACCTTGACCTCCGAGATATACCTTTTACATAGCTTTAAGTGTGATTATATTATTTCCGCGAAATATAGAAGTTACTTAACAAGGTAAGCTGTTCCTTATTTCGAAGATATTCGTGTCAATGGATATTTGAATGTATGGAACATTAGAAAGCGTCTGTCCGAAAAGCCTTTAATACATAACTATATACCAAACAAATTGTTTCGGTAATATAAATTGAAGGAAATCATTACTCTTAAAACTAGCATCTGGCTAAAAGACGTCTATGTATTATCATTTTAATAAAACGTTCAACATTGTCACTACGTATATATAAATATATGTTACCATTTTTTGTACATAATTATTTTTTTAGCTCTACTTGATCCGTCCGATTGTTAACTTTTTTTGTTCCGGCGCTGTAGCATATTCATTTTTCATCCGATCTTTATCAAACTTTACTAGATTGTTAATATAAGCAAAAGTTCGGAAAAATTCGATAACCAGCAAGATCTGACCAGAAACGCTAGAGTTATGGCCCTTGAATTAACGAAAACTGCTATATTTTTTCGTGTCTACATTCCAGCCCCTTTATTTTTCATATGATCTTTAGCAAACTGTATCATGTTGTTAATATTAACGAAAGCTTAGACGAATTCGAAACCAGCCAAATCGGACCTGTAACACAATAGTTTTAGTCCTTCAATTAACAAACATTGCTAAACTTGTGTCTTGTGGATACTTTTCCCCCAACCTTTAACAAACTATCAGACCAAAAACACCGGATTTACGACCCTTGATATATGTAAAATTGCGTTATGTTGCCTACTTAAGACAATAGAGACTTCAGTTTTCATCTGATCTTTACCGGATTGTTAATATTAATGAAAAGTAGGATAAATTTGAAAACCAAACAGATCGGACCAGTAACACCAGAGCTATGTAATGTAAAATGCTATAGTTTGCCTTGTACAGATGGTGGGGCCTTCAATTTTCTTCAGATTTTTACCAAACATATATGAATGAAATCTGGGACAAGTTTGGATTCAATCAAGATTGGACCAGCATTTGCAGAGTTACATCCCTTGCTTTTCTTACACAAAATTGCGTCGTCTTTGATGCCTTGCATCACAATTCGTCTTGTTATTTTTAATACTTGTAGACAGATCAACAAGGGAATAAACCATTAAGGCAAAGACAAGACAGTATTGAAAAGAAACATCAAACATATCATAACCCTGATTTAATATTAAGTATTGTCAGAACTCTTCTGCTACAAGGTCTGCCACAACGTGAATTCTATGGTGATCGACACTATGTACGGACTTTTTAAGATCACTGGTCATTATCATTTTCATACAATCTGTGTTAAACTTGTTAACAAACTTAACAAAAGTGGTTATGACCTTATCATTTTGCAACGCACTGCATGTTTAGTTGTTGACCCATTTACAGTTCGCCACAATGCTTTGCAGTTAATGTTGCGATGAACCGAAAGATTGTGAACACTATGATGACTTCTACTCACAGGCATTCATTACGATACATAGTATAGAAGGATAGAGATAATATAGTTATAGTATATGTATATTGTAAGGGGCCTTCTTCTTCTCTCTATATATATCCTACTATACTATATATCGTAATGAATGCTTCTACCAAAATCCGTCAATGGATGGTAACACCTAATGTTTGACTTTAATATTGTCTTATCGTCCTCTTAATGGTTCATTATTTTGTTGTACTGGCTTCTGACAATTATTTGCTTTGTGGCTTTCTAGGCGTTTCATATTCATATATACATGATCATTTTGTGTAATGCTTATACTGCCTACTAACTGCTATTAATACTGCCTAGTTTGTAAGGGGATATAGCCTGGCTGGTCCCATTTTATTGGAATGAAAATAGGGTTAGAGTAAGGTTTGGTGCACTCTAAAACTTGGTTTAACCACAGCGGCCTTTATGTCACTGACCATTCCAAGGAAGTACCCATATTGTCACTGATCATTCCAAGGAGGTACCCATATTTCCAAACCGTATGAGTTAGACATTTCGCATACTTTGCTCTTTTCTGTTCTCGTGATTGGTGTTTGTTTCAAGGTGGACTGACTGTGTTCTGTGAATGTTACATTTCCTTCTCGACTTTTATACCATATATATTTTGTTTCTGACTCGAATTAGGATATGGATCACATTTAGTGGTAATTCTAGTTTAAAACTGCAAACATGACTCTATTACACTATTTAATATATTGGTTCTCATGGATCAAGGCGACTCAATCCGCAGGACAGGATGTGTTTGAGAAACGTTGACAACCCTCTTAACCAAAAGTTGCCTGTTCAATCAATCATAACCTAGACTTGAAGCTCAAAGTCACAGAAACACCAATGTTGGTTGGACAGTTAATGATCATATGTAACAAAAGTGCAAATTTCAAATCAATCATTTAGATAGTATTCAAGATGCTTTGGAGAAACTCTGGCAAACGTCATAACCAAACATTGACGTCGTTCACTCGCCATCCAACGAAACTCGTCAATATGTTTTTCTTTTTTTCCCCTGATAAATATAATCATTTGACTGTGACAAAAATTGTGAACCAATTTGGAAATTTACAATTTGACAAGACAGTAATTGCAGTAACTACTATTCTATTTTCAAGGTAAGTTAAAGGTCCATAACTGTAATAAGAAATCTAAAAGCTAGCATTATCGAACGGGTTCTAAATATCCCCAGTATCCAAACGCAACCTATGTGTTAATGTTATTAAGACTTCACACTAAAATATATGGTTTAAACCATAGTTGTTGCAATAATCATATTTTGTAAGTAAATTAAGGGAAAAACGTTATTTAATTATCAACAAAACTTGATTAATCAACATAAACTTGTAGACATTGTTTCTTTGAATATCAATATTATATTATCACATACGGGCTTCTTTAGAAAATGCGTTGGTGTTACGAAATACAAAGAATACCATTAACCAATACAGTGGTTTCGTACATAGCACAGTTTCTGCTATTGATATGCAAAACATCATAAGTATATCTTTCCGGGTAAACCAAAAGTGTTTTTTGCACGATACGAGAAGTTGGGTAAAGAACAGAGGTGAAGATATTTTAAATTGAGGGCCCTATATAGTGAATAGTGTACACAACATATCAACTTGTGTTAGGACATATACAATAACGTCTTTTATTATAACAACTTGTAAACACATACTGCGTTTATGTATGAAAATACCATATTTATTCCTCGTTAACCGTTCACCAAATCACTCAACCTTATACCAATTGACATTCCAAAATATACTGTTACCGGACCTCATCTTGCATGTCTTTTTTTCCCAAATTTATTAAAATAAAGTATAGTTACGAGGTGGATTTGTTTGATGTTTGAATGGTGTTTTACTTAGTGTTAGCATATGTTAGGGTCTCACACCTCCATTATCTCCCCTGGATGCTCACGGAGACAAAAACGAAAATAGAAAAAAAAGAAAAAAAATCTATTTTTTTCTCAATTTTAGGCAAATTTTAATTTAAAAAATAGGTTTTTCTTTGCTTTAGCATACATCTGCAGTGTAAAAGACAGATGATGCAGAAAATCTCATGTTGATATAAGGTTTCATTCAAATTTCAGAAGTGTTTGACCGAAGCACCACATATTCAGCTAGACAGTGTATGAATTTTGTATTTTCTATAGGGGTCACATAAACATGAGCGAGAAAAAAACACCTGGCTAACTGATGTATTTTATTGTTTTAAATTACTGGTCTTGGCTATAATGAAGATATTAAACCAACAACGATGTCTGCTGCCCAGCTTTGAAACTCAGATGTTGGAAAGGGCTGTACAGTAACCCTATGGGGAAATTAACTGAGGTGTGAGACCTTAGGCCATAATTGACGGCCTATTTGTTTGTGGTAGAGACAGACCACCACACCTGTCCTTGGTAGAACCGGTACTGTATATTTACCACCATCCGTAAGAATCGGATTTCTACTATCACGGCCACCGAAGCGCTTAATTACGAGATGGAGTGTTTTAAAATGTCTTTAATATTTGAGGCTCCGCGGAAGCTAAGTGTTGCGTATCTGAATCAGCACTGAATAAACACTCGTTTTAAGTGTCCGACATAGCATCTTCTTGGATAGTGTTACATATCTTTGTATTTTTCATCTTCATTTTTATTAAATTCTCAACATAAATCAGTCTGTTAAATCCAGTGATAACAGTATTTCATGTTAACATGTCACACGGGAATTAGAGACAGAATACCGATTGTACATCCGGAACATTATTGCTATTTTATTGTTAATTTCGATTTTCAATGGTAAATGATATAGTAATAAAATACATTGCAGAAAATGCATTATCGCGCCACGCCGTATATCATTAGTTGTAGATGTCCTGGTATTTGAAGTGAAAACTATTGTTATTCAGTACAATATTTAACATTCAATATTTAATTTGTGTCGATAATTGCAATAGTTTCGCATTTTCTGGAAATAAATCGCTGGTTCTATTGTTGCTTTCATAACACTGAATTGATTTAATGAAATTACCAGAGCTCCAAGCTCCGTTGTTGAAACAACTTAAATATATACATATAATAATAATAATAATAATATAAAATTAGCTATAGAAGTCAAGTGAAACATTCAAAGAACACAGTCAACAAATAAAAAAACAGTCACAAGGTAAGAAGAAGCAAAGTATGCGAAACCACACACAAAAAATGGTTGACAATAGAGGTATTGCACTGAAACGTTCAGAAGCCAAAAGGCCGTTGCAGTTCAAACCAGCTGTTAGGGTGCACCAAACCTTACGCTTAACCTATTGTCGTCCTAAGCAAACGGGACAATCTTAATACAGATATAAATGCCAGTATATATCCTGAACATCTGGACAGCATAAATAGGCAATATGAGTAAAACACAAAGATGACCGTGTGTGTATGAATATACAGTAACACAAGCATAGAAAGCCACGTACTTGAAAAGACAATATTGAAGACAAACATTAAACGTTACCATCCATTTCTGGACTTTGTAGACGTCATCATAGGTTCCACGTTCTGTCGGGTCATCGCACAATCAAAGTGGAAATCATAGTGGCGCGCTGTAAATGGGTCAACCAATAAACATGCAGTGCGTTGCAAAATGATAGGGTCATAACCTAATTTGATAAACTTTGATTCGTATGTTCGATGCTATATTCTGCTCTATCAATAATAACTCCCCTGAACACAGATTTTCTTCAAAACTACATTTAAAAAATGAGAAAAATGGTCCAATAGAAATCACAGCACCCAAACGCAATGGCACCGTAGGACGGCACTGTACCACACACAAAGAGCAAATTACTTATTCCGTGTAAAAGACAATACACAACGGGAACAGTGGAGAAGACAGGGTTACCATCTTGGGACGGTCAGTAGGCAATATGGCCTATTGGTTATCTTAAATCGATTTTAAGTATACACAAGCTCGCTATTATTCTGTCTTCAGCGCACAGATTGACAAGACAGTCTAAATAAAAGTACATCCCATCAAAAGGAAATCTCTAACAATAAAGTCCACATCCAGTTATTAAACAGTGGATTTCCACCCCAAGTGGAATTTTTTGCCACTGACCGTTTCAAGGCGGCAGCCTTAATGCCAACCCATTTATGTCTGTGGTATCATATCTTGCATTTTATTTCTCTTTGTAATTATTGTTTGTTTCTCTGTGTGTTTTCGGTTGACTTTGATGCTACATTTCCTGTTTGACTTATATTTCTACTTTTGTCATTTTTTGCTTCAATTATACATAAATGCCCGGGCCCATGAACAATAAACGTAAATTGTATCTCGAAACGGTTGTGTCCCTTGCATTTACAAGAAATGCACTTGCTCAGAAATGAATGAAGAATAGAAATATATGCTACTGGGAAAACTGTATCATACGTTGTGAGTATATTTGTTTGTTCAATACCGCACATATTTGAAAATAAATTAAGATTATTTTTTTCTGAAATTCTGTAATTAGTATTTCAAAGTATAGGTGTAAACACACACATCTGTGTGACAATATTGGGAGTATTGAAAACGAAATTGGGTCTAATAGTGACATGTTATGTTGGTAATTCAGCTTGTTTATAATCACATATATCATATATATCAAACATAATGATTTATTCGTATTTATCTTGATCCAGCTCGCTTCCAGTAGCTTTAAAGTGACACACGGAAATTGTACTTTATTGTCATCTAAACTATTATTTTCATGCTTTTAACATAAACACTAAGCTCGAAAGGGGTCCAATAAGAACATTATTCAATTTCAAATTTGTTTTTGACCTCGATCTCGATCACTCAGCCGCATGTCCCGTCTTCCGGGTGATCGAAGTGAGGGTCTCGGGAGGTCATGCCTAAACACGTGTTACCTATACACGACGACACCGCAATCTTTGCAAATGGCTTGAACAATTTTAGAAACGTATTCAATGGTATAATTATTTGCGTCAAACTAACTGTATTTTCAAACCAATCTGAATATAGAAAAATACACGACAGACTAAACACTTGATACCATCTTTAAGAAAATTAAAAAAATAAAAAAAGTTCAGCTATTATAACAACGCGCTATTATTTGTTCTCGGTTTTCTCATTTTCACAAATGAAATTCAGAAATTTTTGGCATCGGAATAACGTTTCCAAAGAACCAACAAGTATTTTATATCTCCGCTTTGTTGTCTTATGCAATATACACGACGAAGAATAATACTACAAATACTCAACAGGCATCAAACATAAATGTATTTTGTGATAATTACGTGCCTTTATATATATGATATAGATAGAGGATCATGAATGAGTACTCATTCATTATTGAATTGATTAGACGAGTTGGCAAAATGATATACGAGGCTCTTGCCGAGCATTATATCATTTTTGCTAACGAGTTTAATAAATTCAATAATTAATGAGAACGGATTCTATTTATCACATCACTCACATATCGACTTTTATTGCATTTTGCCTGTCGTTTTCACACGCGAAACCGACATAAACCCGGGGAATTGGATCGTACTCATTATCGTTTTATTTTGACAGCTCATACTAGGCTTATTTGCATACTTATATAGCTAGTGGTATAACGAAAATATAGAATGGTGTTATTACACTCCTACACCGTAAGTTATCTGATAAATGATGTACAGAGTAAAAAATTAGCCGAGTCGCCATTACGTGGTCACGCCTTAGTTCCATTAAACGATGGAAAAGCTTATACTAGCAAGATTTTATAATGGATATTTCGACAACAAAACACGTTTAAAAAATTGTTTACTTAAGAAATGCAAAAACCTGTCAAAAATCTAATAAATGTATAATTTTACAATAAGCCAACCTTTTAAGACGAAATTAAGGTTTTATTTCATACCCAAGCCAACCCCGTTTTCGCTTCTTGGAGAAGGGGTTGCATGGGGTATGAAAATTAATACTCGGACCACGTAATATAATAAACCGAAGGTAGCACGAGGATTCATCTCAAGTTTTGTAAAAACATTCTAGGAGTAAAACTGGCAACGAGTAATGCTGGTGTTTACGGTGAATTGGCGTGTTATCCATTATTTATCACAAGATATACTAGAATAGTTAGATATGGGTTGAAATTAGTAACAACAGAAAATATAATTTTATCATCTATATATAAATCTTCATTATCTTATTGTGAAAGTGGTTTAAACAATTGGTTATCCAATGTAAAATCTCTGCTTAATACGTATGGCTTGATGTATGTATGGGATGATATTTTAAGGGTGAACCATCAAATTTTTATTTCTAGCTTTAAACAGAGGTTGGTGGATTGTTTTATTCAAAAATGGAACACTGATCTACAAGAAAAAAGAGTATTATCAAGTTTGTATAGACATGTTAAAGATAATTTTGGATATGAAAGCTATCTGAATATTTTAGGTACAAAAAGATTAAAAAGTGTTTTTACTAAATTACGTTTATCTTCACATAGCTTAAGAATTGAGACAGGTCGTTATGCAAGACATAGGATTTGAAAGAAATGAAAGAGTTTGTGAAATATGTAATTCAACTGAAATTGAAGACGAATTTCACTTTGTTTTAATTTGTACAGCTTATAATGATATTAGAAAGAAATATATCAGAAAATATTACATACAAAAGCCAAATATGTTTAAATTTATAACACTTCTACAATCTTCAAAGAAGAAAGAACTTTTTAATTTAAGTAAATATTTGGCAGAGGCGTTTACTGTCAGATGTTATATTAAAAATATTATTTCTTAAAATATATTCAAGTACATCCTCACATAAATTGTTATTTTATATATAATTCCTTTTGCTTTTTGATATCCTTGGATTATTGATTAAAATATGTGATTTATATGAGCTATGATTAATTAAGGAGTATTGAAAATTGAACTATAAGTGAGTGTGTAGAAGTATGTGTAACCTGTCATGTGATTATAATTATGTTTTACAAATTATGTATGTAATGATTAGAAACTGTAAAAGTTTAAATCAATTCCATCTATCTATCTATATGTCTGTCTGTCTGTCTGTCTGTCTGTCTGCCTGCCTGCCTGCCTGCCTGCCTGCCTGCCGCCTGCCTGCCTGCCTGCCTGCCTGTCTGTCTGTCTGTCTGTCTGTCTGTCTGTCTAACCGTGATAACTATATATTTCATAGACTTTTGCATAAACTTTGATGTTTTTTTCAATACTTTAAAACCTTAATCCCAATTAGCAACTGATACAGAATCAGTGAGATTTGGTATGATAAAAAGGATTACATTCAAAGTTCATATTAAACTCTCATTAATCAGTCCTTTATCTTTTAGGCAGAGCAATAAAACAAAACGGATTTCTAATAGGGAGATGCAAGGAGCTTAATAATCAAAAGAATGAACAAATATTTCAGGATTACTGCAAGTGACAGCCGTTATGTTCTCATTCCAATATATTCTGTTTTTGAATGCAAGGTTGATTTTCAAATTTTGAATGCAAGGTTGATTTTCAACTTGCATTCATAGCCATTGCTTTTGCCGCCTCCTCATCGCCATCTAGCGGATAACCTACACTTTTTTTCATAAATCGAGGCTTCAAGTCATGTATACTGAGCTATGCTAGACGAACGTATTGGATGCTGAAAACAACTATAATGCAAACAAGAAAACTATGATACAAAGTATCACATAGCGGCGTAAAAATAATTTCTATGATAGACTATGTAATGGAATTGGGAATAATGAAGTAACAAGACATTTTAAAGTTTAGAACAACAATTTTAAAGAAACGAATGTGTATGTATGAAGTATGGTATTAAGAAATATGAGAAAATGGAAATGGTATGTACCCTTCCGGAAAAAATGGATTGTACTTTAGTTGATATACAGAAAATCTACACACAAGTTGATAAACAAAGTGATCCCTATATGCCTGCCATGCTACCACGCAACACAACGTGCAATCTATTTGTGTTTAATGACATTTATGCAACTAGAAATCTCTCTAAATCCAAAACATCTGAAGTATGTCCAAATCCAAAACATCTGTAAGTGCAGAAATAAATATTATTGTAATAGCATTTCTCCGTTAAAAGCCTTATAGTGCCAAATGATGCATTTGTTGTAAAACTGTATTTTGAAATTTTGCTTTTTGGCTATTTTACAAAATAACAATAATATACAATTGCACTTATTACTTAGATATAATTGCACTCTGCACATCATTGAATATTTATGGAGATTAAGTCTGGCAATTTGATAGAAAACATATAGCTTTGTTGGCAAACACAAAAGAAATATAACAAATATAACATAATTTGTGAATAATGGACATAACTCAGCAGAAATGCGTCAACCAGACACTTTTTGTGATATGCCAGAAGTAAAAAGAACAGGGAAAAAAGATTTTACTACGAAACCTTTAATTTCATTTTCGTGTGTGTGTTATAAGAAAAATTTAATTATGAAATAAATACAATCAGTTTTATTCAATTAAATTGATCATTAATCATTAGCATGAGGAAAAAACATAATAAAATAACTTTAAATAAGGGAATATGCTTAAAAACTTTATTCAGCTGCCGAAGGCAGCTGACTCTTATATGGCTTTAGAATATGTCTATGGTTAACAGACTGTGAATCATGTAGCCGACAATAAGCATGCATTACAACTTCAATTCCTGGGGAACCCGTCTAAAAAACTTGAATGGTATAAACACATATTTTTCAATGTTCAAAGCTTGCCGTTTTATTGCCTAAAATGACGTTTTTTTAGAGCAGTCTACTAAAGTGTAGAATGCGGCAATATTTCCGGGATCTTCAAGTCCGGGATTTTTTACGGAGCATAATGAAACTGAATGAAACGCAAGTATTGGATTGGAATAAGTACAGATCTGTATTTTAATGGAATAATACCTTTTTATGGAATAATACCCATTTATAATGCGGTATTCTGCATTATAATACCGCCGTGTTATACACTAGTCAATGGGTTTATTCGCTGCCTATTTGGTTTTCATAACTGCACATGTAATGGTAAGGTAGCAATGAACAGTTTCTTTGAGTTTTTCACTTTGATAACGCAATCTTATAATTACACATGGTAGCATTGAGACGTCTGTTGTAATGCACACGCTAACGCACACGCATCCCTTACATGTGAACACCTGTATTTCTGTGCTGATGTGTACTTCTAGTACGTCGTGGTCCAAAGGTGAATTGTAATCAGTATGTAAGAGAGAAGCGAGGTCGCCCACCTTGATTCAAAATGTTTGGTAGGAACAACCGATGGTAAAACTCGGGAAGAATGTGTCTGGTAGATAAAAAAATGTATATGTCAACATTATTTTTTTTCAATATTGTTTTAACACCCGTGACTTGATATGTTATTATGTTAAACTTCATTTCCAGTCCCTACCCAGATATATGCGATTTCTTCTCGGCAGCTATTTTACGCTTGCGTAAAACTTTGCTTGTTCATACATATATCATTATATCTTCCAGTCAACTGTTTTCATACACACAGAGTGGTTCCGTACTATATTATCTTTCTGATCCATAAAGCTGGGAGCCAAAATCGGCTATTTATAGCTCAGCGTGTATCGGCGAGTTTATGTTAAAGTGGACTGCTCTAACAAAATTCACTAGCTCGATCGAAGGTGAAATGGTCTCTTTGCATTGAAACATAATTTTACACCAGTCCAGTCATTTTTGACTGGGTCCCTATTTATTTCTGTAAAATTGACAGGTATCAACTGCTATATGAAACACAGTCAAACCCATAGCAATTTACAAACCCCATACCATTTCCAATACACCGTCTGAAATAGAGGCGGCGATCGCCGCCAATAAACAGGTCGAGAAACTCTACGAAAATCTCATTATGTATAAGTTGTGGGCGGGTTTTTTTTTCAAGCGAATTTTTGAAAGGTTTTCTCATCAAGGGAGAAACACGATGCGACGTCACGCGCACCTTCGCTTGCCAGCGACCATAGCGTTATATTAGGCAAGTGAAAGTAACCAAACACCCGGACAAATTGCAACAGAATATTTTTCAATTGTTTCTAAAACAATATATCAATATATGATTAGATAACAAAAATTGGACAAATTTGGTCCAGAAAAAAAACAGTGTAGCGTATTTCGAAATTCGGATAATTGGGCTATCCGGTTACTAGTTCATTTACAATCTTGCCTGTTCGTTCTACATTTAAAAAGTGTACCCTAAATTAATTCCTGTATGCATGTAAACATATTACTTTTTCTATTTGTATTTGGATGATTTTATAATGTAAGTTGGTGAGAAAACGATATGTACTAGTATAAAAACTATTTTAGTATAAAAATGAGCAATTGCGCTTCGTCCAGGCGATCCCATTTATCACCAGGAGTGCAGTGTTTGTTTTCAGGACAGGCAAAGGATTTCCGAAGTAGCTTCTGGTTCCGGTGCAGTCAAACGTGACAGACCATCTTCCACTGTCACCGATGACTCTTTTCTTCGCACAGTCACGTTCCTCGCAGTAAACAACGAGGAACAAATATATGTCAATGATTAATACTAAAAATGGAAGAATTTCTAGTAGATTCTGGTGTGGAATCGTATAGCTTTAAATACATGAAGAAACGTGTTCTAGACCACTCAAATGGTAGAATAATTATAACAGAAATAAACGGAAAATCATGTGTAGTTATGTTTAGAACTACTGCTTCTGCGCTTCTGCATACTTTCTACTGCGAGCCCAAAAAGGCCGGTTCGGAGTTAGAAAAGCAACGGATTATTGAGACCGCGGCAAATCTGATACGAAATGAAATAAAATCCGTCAGTTCGGATGCTGCATGTAAATTCTCCCCAGATTTTGACGAAATATCGTCTAAACAAGCCAATTCGGAATATGTTGTTCCAACTCTTAAACTCTTTTTGAAAACTTTAAGACGTTGATGAGAAATTTACATCGATTGGCCAGGCAATCATGCAATGTGTTCGACCACGATCGATTATAGCACCTTTACAAATGGACTTGGGGTTCAAATGCATAGGCAGTTCGGATCCAAATTTCTTATTGATTCACACTTTAAACTTGGCTTTTGTGCTTCATACTCAAAAGTACAGAAGTATGAGCAAAATGCGGTGGTTCACCAAGGTGGAAGGGATACAAAACGGGGCATGTCTTCAATTTGTCTTCAATTTGTTGCAGATAATGTGGATCATAATATTCGCACTTTATATAGCCTGAACACCTTTCACGAAATAGGTATTATTGCAACTGTTAAACCTAGCAATGTTAAATGCCAACCAATCCCAAGAATAAGTCTCACAGAGATTTAAATGACTGCTATTGGGAACATACAACTTTCCTATTTTATTGCATCCCAGCCTGTCACATTTATGGAAATTTTAAATGTTCAGCAATCGCGCAAATATTCATACAGTCGTTCCTATCAAAACTTGTATTCTCAGAACTTTCAGTACTTTGATTATATTATAGCGATTAATGAAACATATCAATCTATATACGTCTGTAAATGGGATGTGACAATTCATTTTTGCCCATGAACTTGTAGGTCAAAAGTAATAAGTAATATTGACTATTATTGCCGTACATGTGGATAATACGAAAAGTAAACATTATGAATATATTCAATCATAAGTAATACTGACTATTATTGCCGTACATGTGGATAATACGAAAAATAAACATTATGAATATATTCAAT